>VYYJ01002199.1:0-23198 GCA_021029165.1 Cyphoderus albinus | reverse complement strand
GTAGTAGTTATTTTTCATTACAAAGTCAAAGAATTTTGTGTTTTGTCGTCACAAGAATTTGTAATTTCCATTAATAAAATTGTTGTTGTTGTGTGGATACTTTCATTTTCTTCTACCACTAACAATTATTAGGCCTTTCAAAAATTCGTAGTAAATAAACATCATATCATCATCATTACGTGACAACCATTCATAAATTATTAGTAATTTTTAGTAGCCTCGCGTTTCTTGTCAAAGAATAGTAAATGACCAAAAATTTTAATGAATGAAAGTTTCTGGGTAAAACGTGGAGCCGCTCTTTAGTGACACCAGCAGTGAACCACCGCTCTTAAATCAACAGTGACCACCACCACCACCAATAATAATAATAATATAAAATCGTGAGATTCAGCGTGTGGTGGTTTTTTTATATCTCTCCTTTCTCCTTTACAGAGGAATTTTCGCCTTTTTGAACAGTAACCATATGAATCATGTCCATGATTCGAAGAAGGTGCCAGCTTAGTTAGCTTTAAGAACTCCTTAGAAGGAACAGTTATCAAACATGCAAATTATTACGCGTATTAATGTGATTTGTGCCGAGTTGTGCTGCCGCTGAAAACCCTAGTGCACTAGCTTTTTTCCCCCCGTCCCGACTCATGGTAATGATAATAATCAAATCATGCAATCTCGAATACGGAGATCATTAATGCAGTTGGCTGTCAAAGTGTTGTGTTGTGTCCCCTGACCTTCGCGTTAAGACTTGGAAGTCGACATTATTTTCCATGTAACATTGAATTTTGATGCAGAGTTTTCAGTGAACTGCGAAAATAAAGCTATAATTAATCGGCTTGGCGCTACGGATGCTATCTCAATTAATGCTGAGATCTCAATTAATTAATCTTTAAATGTCTTACGTATATAGTATGTAGTCATTCCTTTTTACGAAGACAAACGAACGATTCCACTGCTATCCCCACGCAAGTTATATTTAAGCATTTTTCTATGTTGAACGTCTGACACAAAATCAGATGAACGAGTGATTCGATAAGGGGAAGTTATCATCAGTGACTTCAGTCAGTTGATTTCATGAAAATTTTCGTACTGGATCAGTCAGGACTTGTAAATATGATCTAAAAAATATAATAATAAATGGCAGGGTGTTTCCTTAAACACATATCGGTAAAACGTTACGAAACGAAGTGTGTGTTGATATATCTTGATCTTGTCTGTTCTGGATCTTGATTATTCATGTGTATATTTATATCGGATCGGATCTGATCTGTCAGCTGTCTGTTCTTAAAACTGACCTTATGACCTTATATATGTATATGACCTGACCTGTTCTTATATACAGGGTCTTTGCATATATCAAAGCAGAGATACAAAGCGAATCTTCGCTCGCACGTCTCTTCCAGCATTTATTATTAAACGATTTATCATTTCATCATCATTTCTTGTATTATAAAGAGACAGCCCAAGCTGGTTGACTAGGAGACAGTTGAGGTCATTATGGAGGTGGTGCACTAAGCAAAATTCTGGGGGCAAGGGATAATGAAAGGACGTTATTCAAGCTTTTCTGAAAAGATGGGGGCTTATTCCTAGCAGATGTCACATNGGGGGCAAGGGATAATGAAAGGACGTTATTCAAGCTTTTCTGAAAAGATGGGGGCTTATTCCTAGCAGATGTCACATCGCGCTAAAGTGACACGTCATTTTGAAGCTATTGACGAGCTGAGGAGAAAATCGACCCGCTTTTATGTTTTTGGCGGAAACCAACCGCTTAGGAGAAAATCGACCCGCTTTTATATTTTTTCCACTTCGGTCGATTTTTTCCTAAATGAAAGCCCATGCAGCTTCCAATTTATTTATTTTTTTTTGAAGCAGGACAACGGATTCGTGGTGATCGTTGTCAAATTCCGGTAATTTTCATATTATTATGTTGACCGGATTTTGGGTGTTAATTAAACAGTTTTTTTCTCACGGTGGTTATTCAACATGGAACGAGATAGAGAGAGAGAGTGTTTTCGAAATAACATGTTAATATATCGAGGGGCCCAAAAGTAAGCGATCATCGATTTTAAATGACATGTAAACCGTCATTTGATAAGCTCATTTAAAAGTTCATTTAAAATCGATGATCGCTTACTTTTGGGCCCTCGATATGTTTCAAGTCCTATTAAAATAAGAAAGGATACTTATTTATGTTTAAAACGCCGTGTTAAGTTCAGATTTAATTTTTTAAATTATTTTATAGATATACGTTTCGTTCAGTTCCTCCTCTTCAGTATATCGGCTTATAATTTGTAGGTTCGCCTTGTGGGATTATTGGAGCTTGGAGCCTCTGATCTCAGGGGGACCTTCAGCAATGACCGTATATACGATGGTGACGCCGATGATGCTGAAGCAGACGCCCTTGACGACCTTCTTTTCAGCCATCATCATCATCAGATCCGATAAAAGAAGACATCGAAAACCATTTTGGTTTTATTTAAAAGAATTTTGTACTTTTTCCAAGGTATTTTTGTATATTATATCCCTTAACAAAGAATGAGGGGATAGCAATACAATTTGGAATAATATTTTTTGCTCTTTTGGAAGGGTCGTCTCCTCGTCTCCACCTTTTCCGAAGAGAGAGCAAAAAAAATTACGATTTTTTTTGTCGAATTATGTAAATTAGTTAATTTAAATCTCTTTCTCTCTCTCTCTCTAAACATTTCTTCGTGATTTTTATTTTAAAAAACATTTAAAAATTAAAAAAGAAAGTAAGAGAAAAACTCTCTTCCACACTCCACACAGTTCCAATTATTATTCAAATTATTTTTTATTAATAATTGCTAAAAAAATATTCTTTTTTATTTCATGTCGAACAGTTTTTTCTCTTAATTTATCTCTATCATGTCGCCGCAGACGAACAAGGTCGGTTTAATATTTAATAAGCGATTTTTGATTCTTCGTTTTTTTTATATAGTTACCAAGGGATTTTTTTATTACGCACAACACAACATGTTCCCATCCCCATTTAATTTCCACATCTTCCCTTTTCAGCCTTAATTTTAAAAAAGTTTTTACGATTGAAAAAAAAAAAAACAATTTTCAAAATTAAAAAAACTCAGCTGATTTCTTTCGTTACTTTTTTTTTGAAATTGGTAAACCCACTTTGAAATTAATATGTAGTAGATAAAAACTAACACGAAGTGTGTTTTAATTAAAAAGTAAATTAAATAAAGTCAGAGTGAATCGCACTATTTTATTTAAACAATAAAAGTTAAAATAATAATTTCATATTTTAATTTATTTCCGATCTAAAAATTTAAAAAAAAAAAACTCTTTTTTAGTAATTCGTTTTCAAAAAATAATAAATAAAATCCTCGTGTGGTGTGATAGTCGTCGTGATCTTTCAACAACAAAAAAAGACGGATAATTAATATCGGGGATCTGTTTAAAAAAAATTAATTAATAGAGAGTTTTTTGAAATTGAAAATCGTTTTTTTTTCAATTTATAAAAACGAAATGTTCACGTCAAGGAAAGCGGGAGGTAGTAGTGGAAGAAGTAACACGACGGCTAAATTTTACACGACATTGCCTCCACCTCCAGTTGTCAAGTTAGGGGGTGGAGGAGGAGGTGGGGCGGCTGCGGCGTGTTCGAAGAAGTCGGTTATTGGTGGGACCGTGACCACCTCCAGTATTAATCATCCCATCAACAACAACTCCTCCTCATCAGCAACCAAGTACGCTCCTCCTCCATCGTCGCCGCAGATACCACCACCACCGAGAACCGCCAGGACTCCAAAGACACCGAGGACACCGAAAACTTCAAGGACACCAAAGGGTGGTGGTGGTGGAGTAAGTAAGGTGAAGACGCCTCCACAACAAAGGCCTTCGACGGCACCGCAGCAGCAGCAGCAGCATCATCGTCCGGAAGTTAAAGATCCAACAAAAGACGTGGGGTTGACCTTGGCGGGGTTGACGCCGAGGTCGAGAAGAACCTCAACACCCCGTATGAAGACGCCCCCACCGCCTCCTCCACCTTCCATGTCGCCTAGGAATCGGAGACGGTCGCTGAACGTGATGCTGCCGCCGAGAAATATGTCGAACAGTTCGTCGGCGATTGATGTTCTGAACAATAATGGGGAGTCACACGTGGTTATCGACCAAGTTGTCAGGATCAAGAGTCTCCACTTTTCAGACTGTTACACTCCTCATAAATCTCACTGGATTAAGGTGATTGAAATTGGATTTTTTAGTGGGGTTCAGAAATCTTTTCTTTTTTTAAAAAGTTTTTTAAATGAAATTTATTTTATTTTATTTTGCTGTTGTTTCAGTGTGCCCTCGAAAACCTTGGGACGGGGTGGATACGTGATGGCAAGATCACGAAAGAGCAGCTCGTCTCGGAGGAGTTTGAGGAGAAAATGGGCGTGCTTTATGATTTAGGTACTAAAAAAGGCATTATTTTTTTTTAGCAATGTACATTTAGAAAATTTAAAATACAGAAAAATAAAAAACGTCAATGTCGTACGCACATATGGATATTGACTTTGTCTCCCCGTTTTTAACTTTTTTTTTATTATAGTTTATTCTTCTTCTTCTTGTCCCAATTATACAGCCATGGCGAAGAACCACGAGGCGATCGACCTTTTGATGAATGAACAGGTGGAGGCGCAGCGGAGGGACAGAGGGGATGGGGGCAGAACCAGAGGGCAACAGCAGCAACAACTGCGGCGGAAGCAGCAATCTACTACCGACAAAAGCAAGCTGGCCAGTAGTAGAGTTAAGTCTCCTCAGCAGCAGAGTTATCAACAATTTCATCAGCACTTGATGGACGTTTCCCCGGATTGTTTGGGTGGAGCAGTGCAACGGAATTTTCCGTTCGGTATTTTAAAAGAACTTTAAAAAAAAATTGTAATTATAGTAATTTGCGAAATTATAATCTGATTCATGAGAATAATTCCGTTTGTGTGTAATTAATTAATTTTTCAGCCGCCCACTTCAGCGAGGAAAATAAAACGTCAATGAGCGATGCGCTGCTCTCTATCATGATGCGTGAGGAGGACCACAACAGTCAGACGGCATCGACGTCAAGTGGAGCGACGAAGGAGCATCATCGTCGGCGAGGAGGTGACACTGGTCATCAGCATCAGAAGAAGAGTGTTTCAGGTGGAGGAGATGTTTATCAGCAGCAGCAGCAGCGGGGAAAGAGTAGTGGAAGAAATAATAATACTAAAAACAATAACAATAATAATAGTGCTGGAGGTGATGGCGCCGGAGTCAGTGCAGAAACTAACGAGGCATCGATGGCATCGAACAACTCGTTTGATAGGTCACTGGAGAAAAGGAGCAAATCGCTCGTGCCGTGCTACGTGATTGATGGGAGGCTCCTTGCAAGTAAAGATGAAGACTTTTTTTTTAGATTTTCTTTTTACCTTTACATACACGCACGCACTTTTACGTTTTTCTTTGAGTAATAATAACGAGTAATAAATTTGTTTGTTTTTATTCTCTCTCGTCGACAAGACAAGAAGAGTCTGTTGCATAATGTCGGCGGATCGATCGTTAACAATTTCGGGGACACGAGTCGTAGCAGACTAAGGTGGGTTTAATACGTTTAGGTCAATGGGACCGTTTTTATTACGGAGACGATCACGATGATGATTATGGGGTATGCAGAGGCGTGTAGACACAAAACTTGGAGTAATAAGGAGAGAAACGTACGTAACGCATTTTTTTTTGGTATGTACATTTACAGGAAGCATCAGCCGCCGCAACAACAACCGCAGTCCTCCCCATCGTCGTCGCAAACATCTTTGCCGTACTTTCGGAAAACGGCCAACATGATGGGTAAATATGATTTTTTTTTAAAGTTTATGTTTCAAAATACCAGAAAAAAAAGAGTTATAAATTTTGTGTCTGGCATGACTTTAGTCGCATTAATAAAATAAAATGTCTAATTTCAATTTTTTGAAAAATGGGAAAAATTAACATCATATTTTGTTTCAACAACAAAGGTTTTCTACCTCACGAGCTAACGCTGCTCTACTGCAAATCTCCAAAGTCGCTCATCATCTCTGGATCGAGACCCGCAAGAGGGGAAAACGAGAACGCAAGGAAGGTCTGTTTGTTTGTTTGTTTAAAGCTTATAAATCAATTTCTCGAATTTTTCTGCTTATTATCGTTTTTTCTAATAAATATGTTTTTTTTGTGCGTGTGCTAAGGTACGGGAAGTGATTGATCTCCCTAAAACGGTCAACGTGAACAAGCTCGTTGTGCTGAGGACGGGGAAAGGCTCACTCATCTTTGAGGAGGTAGCAGAGGCGGGGGAGGAGAACGAGGAGAATAAGAAGAAGAAGAAGAAAAATAATAATAATAATAATATGAAGATGATGAAGAAGAAGGGGAATAAAGAGGAGGAATCTCGGTCCGGGTCCGTCGGTAGTAGCAAATATTGAACAACAGAAGAAAAAATTTATCTTTTTAAGAGAGCTTTTTCTTTTATATATACTTAGAAAAATCGTGCGTAGTAAGAGAAGAATTAAAAAAAAAAGTTTCTAATTTTAAAAAAAATATTAATAATATTCACAAACCGCCGCAGCCGCCGCCCAATTTTAACGAATTTTAAAAACTGAAGTTGTAATTTTATAAAGAGAGATGTAGAAACTAAACAATAGCTCTATTTTCATTCGGAATAAAGAAGATTAATTTTTATAGTGCTATAAAATACATTGTACAAACAAACACAAACGCGTGTGTTTTTATCCAGTAATTTCATTTTGTTCCTTTTTTTACGATCAGGCAGGATTTTTTTTACGAGTTAGTTTTTTTTTCCTTGTACTTATACTGGAGAGATTTTTTTCTTTCCAGCAGCACACGCACTCGATTCGACTTTCTCTTTCTTTCTCTCTCTCTCTCTTTCACACACGTGTGTGCAGCATTCTGGTTCTGGTTCTCTCTGCTCTATGGAGAGTTTTTTAAACCCTAGGACGACTCGGCAATTTCCGTGCACCACGCTCTGTCGTGATTATTATGTTTTTTCTCTCGTTCTGCTACTATACTGCTGCAGCACTGTGGTTCTGTTTCCTCCAGAGGAGAGTGCGAAAAAAAATTATATAGGGTAATGGGGATAGAGCAGAGCTCTGAGAGCTGATGGAACACTACTGGAGTGCTTTTTGTATGCTGCTGGACAACAAAAATACGGAACGGAACACGCAAACGAGTTTGGCTCGCTCTTTCTCCTGCCTGCTGGAGAAAAGGAAAAAAGGAATTTATGTTTTTTGCTGCTGCTGCTGCTGCTGGAAAATCTTTTTTGGTGCAGTATATATACGATGGCGTAGAATTGGGTAGGAGGAAGGAGGAGGTGCTGCTGCTGCTGCTGCTGTTCTCCTGGCTTCCAGTTTTTGCTGGAGTGCGGCGGTTAGTATTTTGCTGCTGCTGCTGCTGTTCCAAACTTTAGTTCCAGAATCCGTGTGTGTTTTTGAAATATATACACGGTCTAGATTTTACTCCAGTAGTAGACGCGTATTTTGTAATATATTTTTATATATCACTGCGAAAAGGTCCAGCGATCGAGGAACACAGCAATAGTACGAAGTGGAATGTTTAGTATAACACCGCGTCCA
Source organism: Cyphoderus albinus (assembly GCA_021029165.1). Taxonomy (NCBI): domain Eukaryota; kingdom Metazoa; phylum Arthropoda; class Collembola; order Entomobryomorpha; family Paronellidae; genus Cyphoderus; species Cyphoderus albinus. The sequence continues at coordinate 15,609 of VYYJ01002199.1, read as the reverse complement.
GTTCACATTCGATATTTATATTCCTCCACACCACCACGTATTTATATATTTTTTTTCTCTCTGATTCATTTCCTGGTACATACTGGAGAGAAATAAAATCCTCGTCGTCGCCGCCGCCGCGTTGAAATCTACTTTTTTGCGGACGAATATATAATCATATATATATTTTTTTTGTTCTGAGGAGGCAGCATGCAGTGGAGCTGAAACGTTTGTAGTCGTCGTGTGTATGTTCTGGGTCGTTATTATTATAATCTTTTTTCTTGGCTCTTTTGGCTGGGTTGGTTTTTTTTTTTTTTTTTTGGTTTAGTCGGGTTTTGATAAAAAAAATTTTTTTTTTCTTGTTACATATTATACTTTTTTGTTTGGAATTTGGAATACTGCTGCTGCTGGAGAAAAGTTGAGCTCTCTCTCTCCAGGAATTTGGCACGGGAGTAGAGTGAGAGAGAGAAAAAAAGGGAAAGGAAACGCGGAGCAGGAGCAGCAGCATCACCAGATCAGTGGGAATGGTGGTGGTGGAGGAGACGTCGACGAGGATTCAGGGAAAGGGAGAGAGAGAAAAAGGGTCTCTGGTTTTAGGAACCGCCTTAAAATAAAAAATTTCAGGATTGTTGGAAACGAAAAAAGAAATAAATAAATGGGTGCTACTGCTGCTGCTGCTTCATTATTTTACTGATTTTCCTGCAAAATTATTTTGCCTGTGTAGTTTGTCGTGGTAGTGGGGATATTTTTGGGGACACGAAGGTCCCATTTGGGTACACTATTTTTATTCTCGAGTAGTAGTGTGGGATGTGGGAAAGTGAAGAAGGGCCGTGGTGGTGGACCGTTTTCTTTTTGGGCAGGTCACATATAGCTAGACCACGATGCAGAGATTTTAAGTTTGATATATATATATATTTTTTTTAAATTAGGTGTGTCTTATTGATGGGGAGTTAGTTGGTAGTATGTAGTAGAAGGGATTAAGGGCCTAAGGGGGACTTCAAACTGGGTTATCATGGTCATAACGGGCTGGAGTTAAATATATAAATTCGATAAGACGATTATTTAAAAGTTTTATTACTTGTGAGTTTTTGTGTGTGAGTGCGCGCGAGTCTGTGGTGCTGCTGATGCTGATGCTGGAAGTGGTGATGGTGGTGGCTACTTTTACAACTATCATCGGTAAGGAGGTGGTTAAAAAAACAATCTTTTCAAATTTCAATTTTATAATAATATACATACATATATATATATTTTTTAGCGCATTCATTTAACCTTTAAAAAATGGAATAATTTCATTTTAATACGTTATTAATATTATTACGTATCACGACTAATTTAATTTACATAACGGTGTATTTCACATCCGCCGTCATGTTCTTAAATTACGAGATTACACGATATAACGAAAATGTAGTAATTTAAAAAATAAAATAAAATAAAATAAAGCGCTTGCTTTATATGCGCATGTACAAATTTTTATTTTTTAAATCTCTCGCTTTATCTCGTTCCTGCATACGACAATAATACAAAACCGTTGTGTATTTGGTATAAAAAAATAATAGATTCTCTTCATAGTATAGTAGTAGTATTAGCCATAGTTTATTCTATTTTAAAAAAATATGAAGATCCACCTCTATTAATGCATCATCATCTTCATCATCATTTGGCCTTTATCGCACACTACAACTGCAGAGGTTTATAACCCTACATACATTCACCAAGTAAAATAAAATAGCGTAATAGAAACTAACTAAAACTGGGATGATAAATGCCCTGGTGCTGTGCGGACAGTGACGAAAAAAAAAAACTAATCGCATAATATTTATTTTCGATTCTAATGTAATTTTATTGTATCTCGATTTCATGTGAAGCTGAAGTAGTATTGTGATTGCGAATCATGGAGTATCTCTGCTAAAAGATATTTTTTACTAGTATTATTACAACATGTTGTATTAGGGACTTGAAAACTTTTTTTTTTTGTGTTACCGTTTCATTGTTTCTATTAACATTACATTACTATACAGGGTATATATGTACATATAACCAACAGCATCATCATCATCATCATATCATGAATGAGTAACAGAAAAGGTATTTAACTATATTATGCATATTTACACGTATGTTCAACAACACACGCATTTATTAACGTCTCTGTGTCTCTTTACGCAGCATCTGCCGCTACTGCCTACACGGCATTCTGGTTCTTTCCGTTTTTTTTTTTTTCGTTATTTCCTTTTAATTCTGGTAAATAATAATAAAAATAACACTTTTTTTTTGCGCTCGTCTAAATTACAAAAACGAAATATGGACTCGTTATATACTGTATTTATATGCTCTGGCTTTAGTACTAATTGACTTTATTGTACATTTATTGTAAGCAAAAAGTTCTTTAGAATAACGACAAAAAAACAAACAAAGAGCAAACGTTTTTTGAAAAGTTAATTTTAAATCTCCACTTCTAAATAATTTTAAAGTTTTTAAATCAAGGGCTTTCGGTATAATATATGTTTTGAGCATTTAAATATAATTACAACTATATATATATATCGGGGGGCCCAAAAAGTATGGGGTTGCAACCAATTGTTTCTAATATTTAATTTGAAAGCTAAATTAGACTTTTATTTTACTACTACTACTAAATAATTTCCAGAAACGCATCATCCTCATCAGAAAATAAAGTAAGAGAGAGAGAGTAAAAGTGTGTGTGCGTTCCGTTTTTTTTTCCTCATCTTTATTAGGGCACTGGAACTAAACAAGGTAGAGTGTGAGCAAACGTTTTTTTGAAAAGTTAATTTTAAATCTCCACTTCTAAATAATTTTAAAGTTTTTAAATCAAGGGCTTTCGGTATAATATATGTTTTGAGCATTTAAATATAATTACAACTATATATATATCGGGGGCCCAAAAAGTATGGGGTTGCAACCAATTGTTTCTAATATTTAATTTGATAGCTAAATTAGACTTTTATTTTACTACTAAATACTTTCCAGAAACGCATCATCCTGATCAGAAAATAAAGTAAGAGAGAGAGAGTAAAAGTGTGTGTGCGTTCCGTTTTTTTTTCCTCATCTTTATTAGGGCACTGGAACTAAACAAGGTAGAGTGAGAGAGCGAGAGAGAGAGAGAGAGAGAGAGAGAATTATACACATAACATCTGCCACGCGAGCGAGTCTCTTTACTTTTCTTCTTCTTCTTTTTATGGGGAGTTTGACGATGATGATCCGGGGGTAGGAGAACCTTTTACTTTTCAGGTTATATTTATTCCATGTATAACTTTTGAAAAATATAACTAACAGTACTACAAACTGCAATCGACAATTTTTTTTTCAATATGTGCAAAACCGCGTGTGTATGTAATAAAAGTCATACCTAAAAAGAGTAATAAATATATCGCGGTTATCATCGTCGTGTTTTTAAATAGATACACAAGTATTTACACAGCTTCCGTTTCTCTCTCTCTCTCTCTCTCTCTCTCTTTTCTCTGTGTGCTGGCTCTTAATTGTGTCTTTCGATGAAGTCGTTTTACTAAATATTATATATAGTTCACGAAAGGAATTTTAGCAACAACAACAACGGCAGTTTGTAGTAGTAGTAGTAGCAGTAGTATCAGAGGGTATGAATATACACAGTGGAAAAAAGGGCACACACACACTTTTGTTGCAGATGTTAAGCGAAGGGCTCTCTTTTTCCTTCACGAGAGCTGAGAGAGAGAGGCAGATGACGAGGAAAAGGGAAAATTATAAGGGTGCTGGTAGCTACTAGTGCTACTACTGGTCTGCTGCTGCTGCTTCTGTTGCTGCTAAGAAAAGAGAATAAAAGGGAGAAAAAATAAGGGAACGTTACGTATGTATTTATATATAGTATCCTGGTTGGTTGGTTTTTGTGCGTGCGTGTCAATGGAAACGATGAAGATATATTTTTTTTCTGCTTCTTACTGCATCTGAGAGCGCACTTTTTTTTAACGAGTTTAAGTTTTATTTTTTTTATCCTGTTCTAATTTGAGCAGCGCAGAGGAAGACGCGAAGGACACACTTCTAAAAAGTTTTTAAAAAAATTTTTTAAAGGAGTTGAGGGGGATGATGATATACATAGACTAGAGAAAGGATGTGTAATAATGTGCCAAACAACAATAAAGGTGGTTTTATAATATATCAACCGTATTAAAGTCCCGCCGGTGGTGGTGGCGTATTGAGCAGATGTCGTCGTGAGAGAGAGAGAGTGAATGAGTGAATGAGTTTCACTTTTTGTTGTTGAGGTTAATTTAATACGTAACGCGCGGGGTGGTTAAGTTTTAATAAGTTGAGAGTGAGAGAGAGATAAATATGGGACATGATATAAATATATATTTATGTGTCGTCAGTAAAATTGCCTATCTACAATATAGTTACTGTTTTTTTAATAAATTTGCAATTTGCAATATTATATATCTTATGCATTTAATGATGATGATATCGATTTATATATATGGGTATGAATCATAGCGTATGATAAATGTCGGAAAGTATAATTTTATTTTCTAAATATTATTCCTTCTTTTCTATTTTGTCGCGCGTGCGTGTATGACTTCTGTTTGCTTATATACATAGTAACAAGAAACGCGAAGCCAACGCTAAAAGCGTTGTTAATCTAAGGCTTAATTACCTAAGGTGATTTTAAAATCTTAAAACAATGGCACTTTTAAATTTGTAGTAAACAAAAAGTTTACGTGACAACTATTTTTTTTTGCAATTACTAATTTAAATTTATGAATGAAAAGGTGGCCCGGACTAGTGATTGCAACCAAGAAAAGTTTCATTGAAATATTATTCGAAGAAATATTATTCATGAAAAAATTAAGGCTTTGAACATTTATTGAAGATGATTGAGAATTTTCATGAAAAAAAAGAGGATTCCTTTGTTTCTGCATTTAAATATAAATTTTTTTACGTTGCTATATAGTTTAACGCAAAGAATTGTGAGGCGTTTTTAATAAGCGTTAATTCGTTATAAAATAGTGGTTATCAGAAGAATACAGTTTCCATAGCTTCTTCAGCTTATCGAAATTTTCAGGAAAATCCTCAATAATTTCTCAAAATAACGCATTTCTCAATGAGAATTTTTGCCTATTGAGATGTTAAACATCACGGTTATGTCTCTATGAACATCTTATTTTCTAATTTATTACATAAATTAAGCGTATTATGTAAACAGGAGAGCTCAAATAATATTTAGCTTCATATATGCACACAGATAATATATAAATAATATAAATATATTACTAAACTGTTTTATCCTCGTGTACAGTTTAAAAAAAGGCATATTTTCCGTTTAAAAGTTAAATAATATTCAATTGCACATAACGTGGCAGAAATAAATAAATAAATTTATTTTATTTAGAAAAGAAAAGAAGTTGCACAAAGCATATGAAAAAAAAAATAATTACTTCCCGATTTAAATATAACACGGAAATCATACATTTTTGTTTATATACATACACTCTGTCCTTTTTTTTTGACTCCATAATAATATGTAGTCAGTCCGTTACTTTTCTTTCCCCCTAAAAAAATCTGTGAAACCGTTTATATTTTTTTTTTTAAAGTTTCTGCACACGAATGTTTTTGAGAGTTAAAACTTATCTAGTTATCATACAGTCAAGCGCACGTGTAGTTTGTTCTTGGTGATATAATATATGAAATATACGCATCTGTAGTAGTGGTACCAAGTTTACGTGTGTATCGTTAAATATTATACCGGTCACATACAGGAAGAAATGTGAGAACGGACGGATGGATGGACAACGATGATGATGTCGCGCGCAGATGTTTGTTCGTGTGTGCAGAGCGAGAAGCAGAGAGAGAGCAGATGAAATTTATTGCAGAGAGAGAAAGAGAGAGTAGAGTCTTTTTTTAACAAATTCATTCTACTTTTTGTTTCCTTTTTCCGTTTCATCAGCGCGTTTTCGACATACTTAGAAGAGAGCTGCATTGAATTGCATTACATTTTGTTCGATTGCATTTTTTTTTGTCGTCCAGGTGTGTGTGTGTGTAGGTAAAGAAACTGGTCGAATAAGCGCTCGGGGTTTTACATATTTAGGACCGTTACTACAACAGATATGCTCGAGTTGTGGGATATGTATATGTGGTGGTGGTGGAGGAGGAGGCAATAGTAGTAGTAATAATAATAATATCTTGAGACTGGGTCATCAACAGGGAAAATTGCAATAAATACTATTATATGTCGTTATAATATTTTTTTGCGAATAAATGAAGTTACATTAATATGGAATGTTTGGACACGGTGCGGCACTGGACTATAGAAAGAGAGAGAGAGAGAAACGAGGGATTTTACACACAATGACACAATACTACAACAACAAAGCAAAAGCAAAAGCAAAAGCAAAAAGCAAAAAGCAAAATATATCTATATATCTATATATTATGCAGCTTGCAACTTTTTAGTTCTGAGCGGATTATTTCGTTAAAATTCTTTCGGAATTGCATTTTCGTTTCTTTTTCTTTTTTTTTTGGTTCAAATGGGTGTAAATATATATTTTAGAAAATGTGCATCTGCACATCTGCCATCATCATCAACAATATCGTCACCAATAATAACGCGCGCGCCGGAATTTGTCTTTTGTCGAACAACAACAACAACAGAGATTTCTGATTATCGGATCTCGGTGTTACCTTTTTGATTCTGCTTCTTCTGATTCTGAATACACCTTTGCTTGTCAGGGATGATGATAGGGGTGGATGGATGGATAGCTAGATGGATGTGCTTACAAAATAAATTTCAAAAAAAATATTATTAACTAATTTATTTTTTATATTGTTTTTTTTTTCTCTCGCACATTATGCATTTCCATACATTTCATATTTAACGTGGTCATGTTTATTCATCATCATCATCATCAATTGTAAATCAAATTCAGTCATTCATTTTTCAATCTTTCTTATACATATAGGCGCATATATCGGGTAATTCATATGTCCCTACGTAGCAACCCATAAGCTGAAACATGGTTGCTACGTAGGGACATATGAATTACCCGATATAAATATAAAACTGTTGAAGAGAAAGAAGACCCTGTATGTGAAGCAATTAATATACATATAGCGATATGTATTTATTTTAAAACAAATACATGATGATGATGATACTTAAATTTGGTTTGTTCGCAGAGCATCATCAGGAATTGATTTATTTCATTTTATATTACTCTTGATTGTAAGAAGAAAAAACTTCATTAACCGTCAATCTTTTTTATTGTTTTTCTTTTGCAGAGAAATCTATCAATCTATCTACAAGCAAATATTTTCATATTTTACACACACGTAATATAATGATTTCATAATAATGTCATGTAAATACGTGGCATTTTTGTTTTCTTACTACTACTACTTTTAAAACCTTCTTTTGTGAAGTGTGTCACTAGACATTTAACTTTTTTTTTTTATGCCACGCGTTTTTAAAGTGCACATCACACGTTTTTTTAAAAAAAGAAATAGATAGAAAATTTTAAATGCACTCTTCTTAAAGAAACTCTCTTCACTCGGCAGTCAGACGAGAGTTTTTATTATTTTTTATTTAAAGGAAACCGAACAAGAAATAAAAAAAAGGTGTGCTGCTTCTGGAAATAAAAGTTAGAATAAGGTTAGAAATATGCATCTTCTCTCATGAAAAAAAGCAATAAGCACACGCATATGCGGTTCTTAGGTATGAAACAGGAAATAATTTCTAATGATGATGATGATGATGATTAGGATGAAGAAGCGTGGATGAAAAGGTGTGCGCGCTGTATGTATGTATAACTGGTCCAGTAGAGAGAGAGAGAGGTCTTTAAAACGGTGTGTGCGTCTGAAAATAAAATACAAAATTTGTTCTACTACTAACCAACTGCTCTTTACTAAACTCGTATAGTAGTGACATTTTTTACTACGTACGTGTATGCAGTAGTAAGTACCTCATGACCAGCTTTTTCCTCAAAAAAAAAAATTTACTAAACGGACGACGATGAAGATGAGACCGAGACCCTTTGGCTCGTTCCTCTCGTATAGAAAATGAAAAAAGGGTACGTTTTTATTCATACTGCATGCTGCATCCGCCGGGGGGAGAGAGAGGAAAAAGGAACGAGCAGCAGAAGCAGAAGCAGCTGCATCTTTATCATCGTCATTGAACTCGTATGAACATGAAGCGAGTGAGCGAGAAACCTGGAGAAGAGAGGAAGAGAGAGAATGAGAGAATTTGGGGTTCAATAGAGAAACTTTTGTGTGTGTCTCTCTCTCTGTACAAGATCCCGTGTTTTGTTGTTGTCCCAGTCCCAGTCTCTCAGTCCCTTATTATTTTTTTTTTGCATCCTCTCCTCCTCTCTTTCTCTATATCCCGTTCTTTTGTCAGAAACGGGGCAGCTGCGTTTTTAAAAATGCTACTGATTCTAAAGCTGCTGCTGCTACTGCTGCTGTTGCTCCAGGACAAGGACTTAACCGAACCGTTTCTTTTTCTCTCTCTCTGTATACCGGACAACAAAACGAAATGCTATTACAATAAAAACTTAAATATATAAAGGATTTTAAATGGGGGGGATCTCGCGTTCCGCACCTGGACAGGACCAGAAGGAAAAAAAGCGTTTTTCTTTCTGTGCTGCTGTTGTGTCCGTTTCCCTTCATTTTTTTTATCCGTTACTCACACACACATTCACATATTTTTATATCATTATGTCGTGTGCTTTAATATTAAAAATCGGATCTCTCTCGTTTCTTATACAGGGGGGTTGTTGGAGGACAAACAGAGGAAAAGCTCACTACTCGCGTTCTTACTACTACGATATGCCGATGAATGCGTTTCCTTTTAATCCGCCATGTGCTCGGTGGTAGTGGAAAAGGGATGATGATGGTGATGCCACACGTCACACACACACACAAAAGGGCTTTTAACAAACACGCTGCTGCTGCTGCTGCTTAGGCTGCTTATCGTGGTGGTGGTGGTATTTAAAGGGCCGACGCGGACGGGTCCAGGGCATCAGTCGTCTCACTCCAGTCGTCGGAGAACAACAACAACCTCGAGTAGTAGTGGAAGAAGAAGAAGAAGAAGAGGAAACTTACCAGAGTAACTTCGAAAGTTTTCAGTTTTATTTTTTTGAAAATAAAATAAATAAATTTGTATACGATTTTTTTTTTTGGAAATTTTATCTAGACAGTGGTGGTAGGGGTTTACATAGTTTTGTGTGTGGTTTTGAGGTGATAGGTGAGAGGTTCGAGAGAAGAGAGAGAGGAGAAAGCTTTTCCAGGAGGAAGAGGAGGAGATTCATTCGTCAAGACTGAGGAGACAAAATCTGTTTGTATTTGGAGACTTCTCTCCTCTGTGTCGATTTTTCATCTTCTGGAATATCTGGAGTCATCATCCGCATCCCCTCTCACTCAATCTATGGAGAGAGGTCCCATATCCCCTCATCATCACCACCACCACTCATCTCTCTCTGGGGACAGAGTTACCATCCCATAAACTACACCGTAATAAACAACCCGTACAACGGTCCATTTTTTAAATATATATACACACACACACTCGCATGGAAGCTTTGATTGTCCAAACGCAATTCTTGATGTCATATATAAAAAGAGAAAAAAGACTCGTTCTTTTGATCTTTCTCAAGATTTGTGTGGGGACATCATCAGCTTTCAACAAAAAAAAATATATGTGAATATATTTTTTTGTGCGGAATTTCGGCGATTGTGTATATATAAAAAATAATGATGATGATACTGGACTAAGAGGAGGAGGAGGAGGAGGACGACTGAAGGAAGAAAGGAAGGATGGATGGGAAAGGGAAGCTGGAAGCACTCGCTGCTCTGGAACTCTCTTGAATCGAGACTTCTCTTTTCTTTTTTTGGAGGTGAGAGCAACGCGCCGGGTCTTTTTATGCGGTGAGAAGACGATCAATATTTAAAAAAAAAAAAAAAAGTAATTCGGGTGTTGATTTGTCTAAACTTGTCTTCTTTCATGATATAAGGTTTGTGAAGAGAAGGTTCTCCATTTACTTTGGGATTTACTTTTTTTTCTTTCCTTTTATTTTTTTTGTTTGTTTGATGTTTTTGTTTGAGGAAATTGTTGCTTTTTTTAAAAAAACATAACAATTCTTAATACCTTGCAGTTTGATTTGAATATTTATTTATTTTTAGCACAAAAAAACCAGAAACAATTTGAAGAAATTTGATTTTTGTTTCGGGGAGTTTTGTTTCGTTTGCATTTGTTTTTTTTTTTTCAGGTAAAACGGAGCAACGACTTGAGAACAAACTAAAAAATATTTGACGATGATAATGATGGGAGCCTGCATATGTGACTGAGTATAACGGGTATTTAAAAACTAGAGTGAATAAGAATAATAATAATAATATTTAAATCAATTTTTACTAGGTACTTCGGTGTGGATGAGGACGATGAGGTATAATCACACGATATGAAAAAAAGCTGAATTGAATTGAAATTTTTATGTATATCCATTGTATAGTACGACCAGAAGACCAAAAAAAAAAAAATATTTTTTATTTCCATTCTCATATCATCATGATATTAATAATTTTTTTTGTTCTGTGCTAATTAAATTACACATGATTTTACATTTACCATTCTGAAATTTTGTCGTTGTTGTTATAATCTTATCTTATCAACTTTTTTTTGATCAAAATTTTTTTAAAAAATCATTATCGACAACATGAAGAAAAGAAATTGTTTTTTTTTCTCTCTCTCTCTATCTTTCAGAAAGTTATTTATAGAATAGTACGAGTGAAGGAGATTTTATTTTTATTACATACATTTTTATAACGGTACAGTCGCGTGTTATAATTTTTTTTCTCTCTCTCTCTTTCTACTGTCTGATCATCATAAATTATTAATTTTTTTTCTTTCCTGCTTCATTTTTCTATAATAAAAAAAACGATCAAAAATATTGGTGACAAACCACCACCACCACCATCAGTCACCCAAGTATTTTTTTATACATACGGAATAGTAATATAAATATAAATATATAATTTTTTTATATTTTTCTCTCTTTTATTTTATAAGCTTTCATTTATTTTGACTGACTTGGGAGATGATATTATATAAAATTCATGTCACACGCATGAATTCTTTAATTTTTTTTGTTTTAGCACGAGAAAGAAGTTTTTATTTTTTCTTGGAATTGCGTTGTTGGGGTATTTGTTTTTCTTCAGCGTTTTTATTTTGATACGGTACGAGGAGGTTGTCCTTTTGGTTAAACGTTGGGTTGAAAAAGTAAGTTTTCGGTTTTTACTTGTTTTGTGTGTGTGTCCCGATGTGTCCGGTGAGGAGTCATGAGTAAGAAGAAGGTGAAGTGTGCAAGCGGAGGAGATGAAGAAGAACCTTTTTTTTTAGTACTTGTTGATTCCGAAAATCCTGTATAAAGGTTTTTTAGTTTCAGAGAGAAGAAACGTTTTCAATACATAAATGTGTAAAAAAATATATAACATTTTCCTGTATTAAATCAATTGATTGATCAATTGATTTCAATCGTAGTTATTACCTGATTCCATGAAACTGAGGCAGTTTGGGGATGAGAACGAGAATCATCGAGATTGCGTTGGGGACAAAATGCCCGGTTGAGTGACGAGTGTAGAAACTTGCGAGGAAGAAACTATTATTATATTTGCAGGGTGGAAGGGGGATCAGAAGAAATCATAAAATCCAGATTATTATCAACAAGAATTATATAATATTATTCGTTATTTTGTAGACAGGGTAAATAAAAATAAAAGTAAAGTGAAATATTATGACATGTGTTTTTATAAAATATTCAATAGATTTTAACCGTACAGAATGATAGGTACGATTGTGAGGAACTTCCTCGTGCGGGTAAATTGTACACCGTAGTCGATCTGCTCCCAGTGCGTTAATACTCGGGAGGCGCCTTGGTCCTAATTTTAGTCGATTTGGAGATTGGTCGAAGTGCAGAAGATATTACGAACAGAGAAAATATATTATTTATTATTTAAATAAAAGAATGTTTTTCCCCTTGTAATTAAAAACTGAATTTGGTTTTTTAAAAATGATGTTATACCTGGATCTCCCATGGACCACCCTTGAGGAGGTGCAGGAATACAAAGTGGCACTATGGAACGAGAAAACGAGAAATAAAAAATCGGTTAAAAAAATATCCAACGATCTTTCTCACATTATTGGAATCCCTGTTATTGAGTATTTACAAACGTGTAATAAGGGCTTTAAAAAATGTGTTATGTGTTGGACAATAATGTTAGCTGACTTGGAATTTGGCGATGAATTAATTTTTTTTTCTTTAAAGAGATTTAAAATCTAGACTGATTCAGAATCTTGTTGTAAACCCATATGTATGTATAATTATGGGCCATATTATGGATTTTATATTTAAAAAATACAAATAAAAATAAAACTAAGGCGTGTTTTTCTCGCTGTTTCTGAACCATCTTAATTATGTAAAACTTTTCTCTAATGATTTCTAAAAAACAATGATTTTTCTTCTTCTTAAAAAAAAAAAAAAGTTTTATTTTTTTGCTGGATACTAATGGCATCGCAATAGTGAAAATGAACGACTCTGGCAAATAGTAATAATTTTAGTTACTAAAATCCAACCAAACAGTGGAAGAGAAAGAGATCTGAAAATTATACTTCCGGGCAAAAAAAAAGAAACTCTCTGAGTTTATCTTTGATTTTATGGTGGTGGTGGTGGTGGTGTAAAAATATGAAGTTTTTGTTTTTCTTCTCTCAAAATTATCATTTTGCTACTCTAATTGTATTTAAAACTTGTAGTATTCTTAATCTTCAACTATATTTAAAAAGATTTTCTCATATCTGATAATCTTTCCCCCCAACAAAATATTCTTTTTTCTTCAACAATTTAATGAGCTTATGGTTCGAAATTATATATCGGGACGAGTCATCAACAACAGACACGTTTCAATCATCATTATCACCGCCACCACCACGCACTTTATACTACTACTACTACTAAACTACTGCCAAAAAAGGCAGAGAGATTTCCCTCCGAACAAAACGACTCGAGTATTTCCACATTAAAACAAACTTAATTGAAAAAGTAAAAACTCACAGCGTTGTGAATGACGTTCGTGAGTGTCCATGCGAGTGGAATCGTGATAAACGGGATTGAGAGGAGAAAGAGGTGGAGTATCAGCACCGCCACCTATACAAAAAAACAAAAACAAAATAATTTAATTCACAATTAGATAAAAGAAATTCTTTTTTAAAATTTTGTTGTTTAGTTTTTTAAAGTCTTTTTCTTTTTAATTTCGCTATAGATAGCCTTACCGTGTACGTGAACCACATCCCACGACTGCCTAAAACAACAACCGAAAAAAAAAACAATTAACATTATTGTCAGTGAGGTATGATAACACACACATGAAGAAGTAATAAGTATATTATTTAATATAACGATTGCTTTAAAAAAAACTGAAATCGATAAGTACATTTTTATTTAAAAAAGAATAAGAAAAGAAAATCGTTATTATTGCTTTTGCTTTTAAAAATCGGATAATGTGATAATATAATGATCACGATTTTGTCATATTATTCATGTGTGTGTCACGGGCACCATCACGTGCCACAATCAAATATCAAATTTTCTTTTCTTATAAAATTATTTATTTTATTTATTTATTTATTTATTTATTATTAACGCTGATTCTTAAAAAGAATAGCAAAAACTAACCTAGCCAGCAGACGTTCGGGTTTTCCTGTCCGTGACCTCCGACCTGGATCATTTTTTATCTCGTTCTCGTCGATCGGTCGATCGATCGATATCGAGGAGTAGAGGTGAGAGAGAAAACAGAAGAAGAAGAAGAAGAAAAGTGTGCCTGGTCGTTATCCGTCGTCGTCGCCGCCTCGCTCGTGCCTGGTCTTACTTTTCGCACGCCGCACTAAGCAACGCACCTTTTGACCACGGAACCTCTGGGGACGTGGTCAGGGGTTGATGGGAAGGGAGGTATCGGTCCCCCAGTGCTGGATCGATCGGTGGTGTGTTGTTGTGGCACGTCTTCTTTTTTTTGCCTCCGATGATGATGACGACGACGCCGCCGCCGCCTCCTTTGTCACACAGGACAGGACAGGGGACAATGAAGTCTTCTTCTATTTATATTTCTAAAAAATAAAACCGGTTATTTAAAACGAGTAAAACAGCAATTTTATAAGAGATTTATAATTTAAAAAATATGTCTTCACACGGTGGTGGTGGTTTGTGGTCTTCACGAATCGTGAATCACGATACCCGAAAGAAGACGCAGTTAAGTGGGTAAAACACTCGAGGAATGATGATAAAAATATTTCTAATTCTGATTATTTTGATCTGACTGACAATTTAGTTGGTCAGTGACAGTCAGTTAGTCAGTCAGTCAGCTGTTTCTTCACCAATTAAAACAAAATCTCGTCCCGTGTCAGTGAGTCTTAAGTCACCTGCTGATTGACGACTGATGACGCTGAGAGAGGTACGTATTTTTTTCTAATTACACAATTAATAATAATTCTCGTGGTGCGCCGCCACAAAACAAGCCAGCCCACAGCTCGCTCGCTCGCTCACTCACTGATTTTTTATTTTTCTTCTGATGTCTGACAATAAACCTATAAGAGTCTCTGTCACGAAAAACGTGTTATATTGCCACTTTCCTTAATCTTAAAATTAGTTGAATTTTTTATATTTTTTTTAATTATTTTAAACTCACCTTCAATTTTTTTATTCTTTTCTTTTCTGTCTCTTCTCTGAGGAAAAAACTTTTTTTTTTGGTTTTTTCTTGTTTTTGTCACGTTACGTCACACGTGTGTTGTCACAATTCACAACTAAAACAACTTAACAACAACGGGCTTTTTAAAAAATCCTTTTTTTTTTGTCTTCTTCTTTCTCGCTATTAGGTAACGGCCGTTGTTATTAAACGTTAAATTGTTTTGTTTTTAAATTTTAAATCCGTTTGTTTGTGTTCTCTCTCTTATTTTTCACTGAAATGTTTTCCTTCTTCTTATTTTTTTTTTGTCAGTTGACAGGTGTTTTTTTTTTCTCTCTCTCTCTGTCTTGCTTGCTGCTCAGTTCTCTCTCTAGCCTAGCTAGATCTCAAGGACTTTATTTTGCTGCTGCTCATGTTATGCTGCTGCTGCGCATATATGATGAGATTTAAATTGAGATGATAAATATCACACATCACACTTCTACTTCTACTCATACTCATAAGAAAGAAGAGCGAGGAGTAATATTAATAATTGGATTGGAATTAATTTGGAATCGGTTTTATGTTATGTTATAGTCGGTCTTTCGTTGGACTATGCATTTTTTTAATCGACAGAGGGGCTGTTCATAAATTACGTCCGTCTCCTTCTTCGTCGCTTGGATCGGTGTTTTTGATATCACTTTGGAACGACTGACTTCCCCCGGATAATTAAATATCCTTATTACAAGAAACGCGAGGCCTACGCTAAGCGTAGTTAAGGTGATTTTAAAACAACTTAAAACAATGGCCAACTGCTTGGCTACTTGACCTTTCAAAGTTCGCTGTTAGTAGTTAACGTAACATTGTCTGAACAGTGCATTGGTTTAAGGGGCTATACTTTAATGACGTCACTTGAAAATAGCCAATTTTTGGACCACCCCCCAC
>VYYJ01002198.1:0-23200 GCA_021029165.1 Cyphoderus albinus | reverse complement strand
GAGCAGAGGCACACTGATTCTTGATTAAAAGCGTGATGGACGCTTCTCAAAAGCGAACATGTGTGACCCATGAAACCATGACGGTTCGTTCTTTCTTCTGGCGGCGGTCGTGGTGACGATGACGAGGGATCACATCACATTACAACAACAAACGAGAGCGACAACAAAAATCTACGCCTTTGCCAGCCACCAAATAACCAACAGAATGCAAATTATGTGATTTGCCGTTTCGTTGCTGTTGCCGCATTGCATTTTTTATTTATTGATGACATAACGATATTTTCTCTCTGACAAAAGACCCAATTTTGTTCCGCTCTTTTTTTTCTTTGCAGCGGCGAAGGAAAATAATTAAAAATGTGTGGTTGGTGGAGCCGTGCAACTTGCCACTGCTCCACATTATTACGTTATACTGTGTTTCATTGCAAATTTGCACAAAAAAATGCTAGAAAAAAAAGTTCCATCTAATCAAGCTTTGGTGATGGTGACAGAAAGAATTTGCTTGCATTGTATAAAGCGCAAAAAATATTGCATTGCACACATCCATGCCTGCACTAATTGTTGATCGTGGTAGTGGAGGCAGTAGTGCAGTGGCGAGTAAGAAGTAAGAAAATAGAAAGTGGTTTTGTCTCGTGTGTTACACACATCATCATCAGCGTTATTTTCATCGTCGGCAGCGCAAGAAAGCACCACGCACCCTAAAAAAAGTCTTATACCCAAGCAAAAAACGAGACGAGGGATTAACCATACGACGACGTTATTTAGGCGTGAACATCATAAGAGTTTAACCGGTCACAGGCTCAATGTTTACAATTCTGGTCTTCAACCTCAACACGGACGACGTTGGATTACAATTTACTTATGCGATGATGTAATATTTTTATTATTATGTCGACTTGATTGCTTTTTATTGTTTCGACTCCTCGATGAATGCGCGACAAAAATTTGCATGTTATTTAATATTATAACCACTTGTCAAATTGTCCATTGATGAAAAGGACCAAAGAGGGCTAAATTTTTGGCCAGTTGTTTTACAGAGTTTGAGCACCATTTCATTTTCCAGAAGCATTGATTCATAGTACAGTTTTGTTTTTCACGTATTCTTGGGGCTATATGATACTCTGCACTTATTTTATGGGCACTTGTCAAAGATGGTCAAAAGAAGCAAGGAGGCGATCCATTTTATTATGCAAGCCGAAAAAGTGCAATGTTTTCTTGTAATGTCTAGTCTGTACCTCTGTAATGGTAACACTGTTTTGTTTGTGTGGTCATTACAATTCTGTGATCACCAATTAAGACACATTTCTTTTTCAGAAAGGCAAAGTCAAAAAGTAATCGATTTTTCTACTTTTCTTCTATCCCTTCGCGTCGCGTTCGTTGCCTTTTTCTCTTATCTGACAGAGCAGATCTGAAAACGAAGATGCAAATGGGAGATAAGAAAAAGAAGAGTGTTAGCTATGGAAGTAATGCACAAAGATGGATTACCGCGGTTATCAACAGTAAGCAACAGCGTGATCAGATTAGAGCAGAGTGACTGAACGATTTTGGACTGGCAAAGTAACAGTTGCAACAACAACAAATATAATAATAATACCATGTATTGGTAATTGCCCAGAACGCAACTAAGAAGCGGAGGAGTTCACTTTTTATTACTACTTTTATTTTAAAGCCGCTTATGAAGATGATGTTAATATTGAGGAGGAGGATTGTCGTCATCCTCCACAATCATCCCCCTTCAAAAAATATTGATTGCCCCCTTTTTCATACTTCTTGAAAAAAGCAGGTGTTATGCTCTACACTTGACTGTTATTACTGTTATTACTTAAGCTGGTTTGCTTTTTTTTATTGTATTGGCTTTGATTGACGATGATAAGTGATTCAATAAGAGTGCCTCACTCGCTCGCTCATTTTATGTCAATAATAATAGTATTAGACTCCAATAGAAATGTTTTTGTTCGTCTTCGTCAGCATCATCATTTTTGGCGACATGCGACATGTGACAATCTGTCGAACCTAACGCCAAAATGATACTTTATTATAGCGAACTAACGACGACTGCTCTTCTTACTACGAAAATAATAAAATAGTCGCTAGTTGACCATGTGCGTCTTTTGCTCTTCATTTTTCATCATCCTCGTCTTCTTTTTGCTCATCATCGATTCTGTCGCGCTGGTCGTCTTTTTCTACTTAACTCATGATTCGATTCGAGTGGAGTTGTCTTCTTCTATAAATGGAGCATGGTGCCAAATATGGTTACAAAATCTCATTTTTAATTTTCTGACGACTCTTAATAGGAGACTTTTTTCATGCGATACTTTTTTCATCGTAATCGTCTCATTTCTTTCTTTTAATCTTCTCTCCTCATCTCATTTGTGTAGAACCTAAAAACTCTAATGTAGCGATAATGTTTTGTGCACAAGGACTTTTTTCTCTTCTTACACCAACTAGTTTACTTTTGATCTACTTCCATGTTTCTTCAATTTTCTTGGCGATCATCAACAAATCAGTGTGTTGAACAAGACACGCCAAGTTTTGTCTTTGTCACCAAGAATTAAATTGAGTCGAAAGAAATCGAGTGGTTATTAGCAGGTTATAATCACTTTACGCAACACACGACGCGACGTGCCAGGTCCGGTATACAACAAACGAGTGAGAATCGAGCTTATCTTTACGTCTCAACTCGTTAAATAATTATCACCGTCTCGGCAAATTTTTTAAAGTGTTGGGTTGAAAAGTTTAAAACGAAAAAATGTTATCTATCGATCAAGTTTTCTTTTCTCTTGTTCCCACTTCATCTCACCGCACGACTTTCGCACTTCTTTATCTAATTTATTTTATGACTATGACTAATGCGCGTCTTGTCTGACTGGTCAAATCCAGAAAGTGACCCACTTCATCCCAATTTGCATAATTATATTATGCCATACCAGTCCAGTCGCACTCTCTTTCTGTGTTTTCCAGAGTCGACGAAGACGAGATGACAAAAAATATGCAAAATTGTTCAGGTTGAAGTTGAACGCTCCATCCCTCGGTCTACCTAATTGGACAGATTAATGACATCGTGTTATTGTAACCTACTGTAGCTTGTTCAAAAGGAAATTTATTGCTATTTAAGAATACATTTTAAAAATGCGACAATATTATTAGGAGAACAAGTGGACCCTAGTACTTGTCGTATCTTTCTGGTACACATATTATCCATCTCGTCATCATCATCAGCAGAGTCGTCATCAATACCTGAACCATCAGCAATATCATCAATAAACTTTGGTCGCGTTGTGCTGAGGTGATCGCCTCCAAGGTGTCCACACCTTTTTTATTGCCAACATTTTTTGTGCCCAAAGGACATCCAGGAACTGGATTCTTCTCTGGTGTATGTTTTGAGCGTTAACAATAAACAACGACCTGGGATGCAACCACAGTTGAAAATACGTGTGCTTAAGTGGAGATAAGAAGAACCTGTGTTTGTGCTCATGTTTCTTTGGTTTGGGGTTGGAAAAAAGGAGGAGAAGAAGAAGCGAATGTCTGATGCCTATTTTTGTTGTTTTGGGTTTGTTTGATGGAACTACCTTGGAAGGTCGTGTCTCATTACTTACACTTAGATAAAAATATTGTACACATTTTTCTTCTTCGACTTCTTCATGAACTTCACCACGATTCATAAATAATGACAAAGGAATGTGGATGCCATTATCTTTCGGAATTTATCTCCATCATCTCAGATATCCAAATTATTGGCATTTGCTAATTTGGAATACCTACACAGTAAATTAACTGCTTGCTGGTATTTTATTTAAAGAACAATCATAATCAAATAACGAAATGTACGTTTTTTGGTACAATGGCCACTGGCCCAATTTCACCTCATAACTTTTTATTTGCTTGCTCTCTCACTTGAATTCATTTTCTCAATCATAAATCCCACAGGATCACTTTTTTTCTGTGAAAGACAAGCCAATAATTAGTGGAGATAATGTCATAATCATCCGTCATCCGCCTTATCTTCTCCTGAAATGACTTGAGAAACTTGATTATTAGGAAAAATGCACACATTTTGTAAGGGCCACACTGGCCACAGCCCCGCAGTAAAATGGAGCAAGTTAATTCATTACGTGGAGCAGATTACATTTCAACTTTCGAGTAAGTAACCACCAATTTTGTCCTTTTTCCTCTTCGCTACTTTACTAGAGCAATATGAGTGATATGACCACATAGATTATGTCCAATACTTAGAGGATCAATGGATGTGTAAGGCTAAGGACATATTTGACGAAACAAAGATGTGGTGTGGCTCCTCTATATTATGCAGTGTCAAATGGACTGAATGAACGACTGAATGATGCGTGGAGGTCGAAAGTTGGATTACTACATTGACACACACACGTCGTGTTCATTGTTGCAAACTTCGACTGAAAATATGAATATTACGCTTTTGGCGAAAAGTGATTTTTTACTGATCCTTATTATTTCAGAAGATCAGGTAATTTTTTATATTTTACTGGTGCAATGCTTCTATTATTATTATTGCTTGGTTAAGTTGAGAAAATCCTCCCAATATCAATATCACATCATCATTACCCTCATAATGGAAATGAACATGTAACAAAATAAGCAACAATGCAGACTTTTACAAGGAGCAATAAAAATGTTTCGAATGGAGCGCAGTGCAACAATAAAAGAACGAACAAGAATAAAAAAGTGAGAGATTGAATGATATTTGATAATAGAACATAATAAAAATATAAAATGTAGTTACAGTTAGTAAATAAAAAGAGGTAATCGACTAAAGTCAAGAAGAAGACGACGTCCACCAGATCAGCATCACTCACTCAACGAATGCATACATTGTCTCATATAACAATCATGGTAATAACAATAAAAGAAATATGGTGCAAAAGGTGGATGGACGCGCCCCACTCAGCTATTCATCCTTCTGCAGGATCTTTCCTTTGATGAGAGAGAGCATCTCTTTTCATCATCTCTCTCTTTTCGTCCCTCAAACGTCCCCTCTTATTCTGATCAACTTAACAAGTCCTACGGAGTCATGTTATGCTCATGTCTTCCAATCTGTCTGTGACCACTTTTTGAGCATTTGCATATTCTGAATTTTAGAGAAAAATATCTATAATATACCGTACATGATTAATATGAGATTCATCTTGTAAATTTTTTAATTCCTATGCTGTGTAATTTACAGGTTCATAGGCAGGCTTGTTAAGCAGTTAGTCGATTATAATTATGATTATGATTATGATATTATATTAATCATAATAAAACTAATAAGAAAATCGTATGAATATGAACGAATGTAATTATGCAGCCCTAATTTATTGACACGAAGAGGAGGCTTCCCATTCTAACACTGATTTAATTTATTACTATCAAATGCTCGCGTCTGTACATCACTTTACTTTGTTATTGACGAATTCTGATTATAAATTATTATTTTTATAAAAAAGCTGTGCATAATAATAACGAAATGAAACAGAAAGAAGATCAAAAATTGAGAAGGTGGTGTTTGTTGCACCAGCAGCGAGCAAGGCGACATAAGAGAATAATGGCCACGCAAATGCAGGCAAAGGAAAGTAACTGTGATGATGATGCTGATATCACTGTTTATAGCTTCTTGGTTAGGTTTTGGCTGACAAGAAAAAAAATTAGAAGAAAAAAGTGAGTTGATGTCCTCGGTTACCACTATCAGGAGCAGCCAGCAGCGATCTTGCAAAGCTGAAGAAGACAACGAAAGGAAAAGACGATCAAACGATGATGATAAAGTTTTTTTAAAGGCAATGATTGAATGCAACTCTTCTGTTGTGCTGCCGTCGTAGTGAAGAAAATAATGTGTGTGGACACAGTGTGGTGGACGACGACGAAAGTGAAGAGACAGATAGGTACGAAGAGCTAACGAAGAAGACGCATTCAATTGAAAGGGTGTGGTGGGATGGAAAAACTAGATCAAGTCAAGAGAGACGACTTCTTCTTTTTTTTTGCAAAACTGCATCAGCATCATCAAAACTCTCATCTCATCCTTTTTACGTGTATGCCTTTTATTATTATTATTATTGTTGCAACATTTTATGCTCATATGTGGTCGGTCGGTTGGTCGATGCTGTTTTTTTTCGATGTGTCCTTCTCATTCTCATCTCGCGTATAACAATTCCCCACTGAACTGAACTAATCTATAATAATAATGCAACGCATTATTTTTTATTATTTATTATGATTTTATATTTTTATATAATAATCATAATGCTTCATTTCAACTCAGGTGCTTGCTCTTGTCGGGCAATCAGATTATTGTATTATTACCATTATTATTTAAAATGTGTATACACACACATCTCCAATTGAATATTCGTAGCATGCGGAGCGAAGAAGATTGCAAAACGAGATGAGAAAGATGCCTCGCTTGCTTTTTGTGTCTGACTGCGTGAGTCAAGGAACATCGAACTGCAAAAGACGAAATGGAAACAATTTCAGAGGCGCAGGGTGTGGTATACCAAACATCTTCTTCGTCATCTTCTTGTAGACAAGTTTTATAGAAGATTCTTGGTATGTTATACTACCGATCGTCATGATTATCATGATGGTCGGCCTTACACTTTTTTTTTCATGTGATGTCCTCACTCAACTCTCAGCCACACCAAAGGCAACAATAAAAACAACAACAAATGCAGGGTGATGATCATAATCATTAATGTAACTGTTTCTTAGCTCATGATAAGAATGAACCGATGATACTCGTGATGTGACGAGAATCGTCTAATGTGGAGGAGCTACCTGCTCGATATTATTGAGAGAAAAAACTCTTCAATTTCATTTTTAATTTTCCTATATGGATCAGTTTTGCATTATTGCGGTAATGGTAATGGTTCTTCTTGATTATCATTAGGATTATGATGATCACAGTTGATCATTTCTTCCTTCGTTTTGATGATGCTGCCATTTTTGAGGAGACGCGAATAATTTGATACATTAGATGGATGGATATCCATCCCAATAAATTGAATTGCCCGAAGTTAAGAAAATATTTTGTGTGAATGATGTGTTTGATGTGATGTGATGTGTATCTCGTCTCGTCTCCTATATTAAAATATTCATGATAATCATCGTTCATCTCATCAGTGAACTCATCAAAATCTTCTTCATCATCAATATCGACATATCAATGAAAGAAAACTGCAAAATGCGGAGCAAAAATATTTTTTCTTCAATCTTGATAGAATTAATGAATTTTGATTGAGAGTTTCAAAGAGGGAAAAGTCAAATTGTTGATTGAAACAAAAAAATTACAAGCAGAGAAGAAGAATAGTGACTAATTTTATACAGTTATAATTTATTTGGCTCATTAAAAATTATTATCCTGTTTTTCCTCTAAAGCATGTTAAAATGCATAGCAGATCGTCTGGAGAAGCGAGGAACTGGTTTTGTAAGGGGAGGTTTCAGAATGCCCCATACGAGTACGACAAAGACGTCTTCTTAGATGATATGACGATGAGCTTTCTCATTATAATAATCATAATACTATTACTATTACCTACCAAGCGGATGATGACCAAAATTATTGCAATTCAAAAAAAATTGCTCGCATTATGCTGATTGTTGATGACGATTACACACATCGAGAGAGAAATATATTCTATATGGTAATGAAAGGATGACGATGAGGCAACAGCATTAAAATATTATTATTATTATGTGATACAGATTGGATTTTCTGATTGTGGTCAAGTGTGTGGTTCGTGGCTCCCTTGAAATCGAAAAAATGTCAAGTTACAAAAAAGTGAACTTTCTCCACATCCACACACTCCGCTCATGTAATGCCTGTATAGAGTGTATGTGTGTGTGTTTGTGCACCACCAAGACTTTTTTCGCATCATGTTGCATTAACATTGTCATTATTGCATAGTGTGATCAACTTTTTGTTTGTAAGTGCCGTTAATGCTCCCACCGCCACAACCACCAGCGACCAGTCCCACAAGAAAAAATCGACCACTTTTTCATGATCTGATGGGAAGGTGATATTCTCATCTTTCTGCATGCTTGTTCATGCAGGTTTTATCGTTTTTACACAGTCGTGCTCCTACACGATCTTATGAAACAGCAGTGAACGTATGAACTTTCTTGTAACACGATATTTTTTATACCGCCAATTGTCACTTTGTTGTAATATGACACAAAACAAAACTTTTTCTTTTTTACAATAAAAGTGAAAGAAAATGCTAATTGTATGGCAAATAATGAGAAAAAACGTACAAAATATTACCTTGAAAGTTCCGACTATTGAGAATTATTTAATCTCCAAGAGATTGGCTTCTTTTACCGGGACACTGACGGGCCGTTTTAAAAGAACTTTTATAGTATTTTTATGATCTGTCAATTACGGTGCACAAAATGTACTGAAACCGAATTACATAAAGCTTCCGTTTTCCTGTTACAAGAAATCTATGAATTGTTCCTTTTGAGGCGTGATGTCAAGATAGAAGATTAAAATGGAAAAAATGTTAAAGTGACGAGTTCACACTTGGCACAAGAAGTATCAGGAAAGACAGCAATGGAGAAGTTAGAGGTAATGTTACAAAACGGAGATCATTTTCTTTGTTCAGGCTGAAGCACGTGTTTCACTTGATCACCTTTCCATCGTAAAATAAATATGCCTCTAAGCGATGAGTCTTGGTTCACTTTCAAGCTGATCTCTGCTTGCCTTCTTTACTCACTGCTCAACACGAGTTTCAGCCGGTAACTCGGTGAAACGCTTTGCTCTTTTAACATGAATTCGCTTTGCTCCCTGTCTAGAGTTCCATTCACTAGGGTAAGTTTTCACAACTTTCTCTCGATTGTCACAAGTAACGTTTATTCACTGCTTCCGTTTGCACCTTCAAGTTTTCACCCACGAACCCTTTGGATTTTATCCACTTTTCTTCTTCCGTTTTGCTAGTTTACATAAAGAGGAAAAAAGTTGAAAGACGAAGAAAAGTGGAAGTTATGACAGAGTGCCATTTGCTCAATTGTGTTCGAGAGACTGACACTTGAAGACAAAAGACTTAACACAGCGCGCGTCCTCCTGTCTACTTGAACCTCACTTGCACACGTTCCTCCTTAGAGTGATTCCAAAGGATGGTTATTAAAGGTGATCAGGATTACACAACAAACTGTAAACCACCAAAAAGGAACTATTTTTCAGAAGTCCGCGTATCCTGTAAAAGGTCTCTCTGAACTCAGGTTTAAGTTGAATCAGTATTAGCACGTGACTCGTGAAATAATGAATTGGAATAAATGACGCGAATGAAACTTGTGTTAGTTATCACCGTTTACCCTAAAGTAAATGACTATGGTGCACACTCGGGCCACTTGTATAAGGGCTCACTGGGCTTCCACTCTCTCGAAAAAAGTCTCGCTTGCAACGTAACATAACGTACGTAACAGGTTGGTCGGTGGACGCTGATTAACAAGACTCTTGCTTGTTTTGTGGTGTGGTCCTCCGTTTTGCGTCAGCCTTCATAGAAAATAAAAGTGAATTCACTTTGGTTGACTGTCTGTGTGAATCACACCGTTTACTTTACCTTAGCTCAGCTTTTTTTCTTTGCCAGTGATATTTCCAATGCGCGCTTATTGTATTCAGATTGGAGGAGGAGCAGACCATGACTCTAGCAACATTTAGGGTATTGGAGTGCATTTTGCATTGTGATCTAGTGAAATAGTGCGAAGGGAGTGTCCCTCCCTCAATCGACACTGCTGCTCTTGCTTTTCTGCTACCTTTTATCAATTTTTCTTACATTCTGTCTTTTTATGTCTGCGTCTGTTGATCTTTTGGTAGTTCAGTGCATAATAGCAATAATTATTGCATGTACGCATTTTACTTTCGTTTGTTGTGTATGCATATTAAAATGCAGTTCATTCATCTTATTTCTGCTACCATTATCTCAGAGCTGTGCTATTATCGCATAAGCAACTTCAAGAGTGAAACAGAATAAAAAAGCACGTGAGAGATTAGCTGATGGGCTGAGTCAGTGGAGCAAAGTCGTCGCTACCCTTCAAGAAAGAAAAGTCTGTGTCTGCGTACCACCACAACTTAATGTAATGTAAAGCAATGATTACAGATTTTTGAAAGAAAAAGTGAAAAATGGTGTATTACGTAGAATAATGTTTACTTTAACTCTTTCTTGCTCTGTCCCTACAATTTGCCGCTTCTGTTGCATGTGTTGTATTCAATTGTGGTGGCAGTGGCAGCTAAAACCACGCACGAATACATCGCACGTATTTTTAATGGTGCTGCTACTAACAATGCAAGGAAAATGTAACAATCAGAAGAGATGATATTATTATTATTACCACTACTACACTACAAAAAGAAAGAAAGAAGGCATGGCATCATCATCATCAACACCGTCGTCGTCACGGTGTTGATCCTCATCCTCCATGTTGATCCTCAAGTCATGATCATCTTGGATTTTTGGTAGCTTTTTGGCTTTGAGTCATTCATCTTGCTTCTGTAGAAGAAAAATGTTATGATTTTGGTATGATAATAATAAGTTAAGTAGTGCAGTAGTGGCATCGCATCGCATGCCTCGTAATAAAGAAAAGTACACGCATTTTTTCACATTCGCTTTCGTTAGTGGTTTTCTTCGCTTTTTTGCTTTGGTTTTCATACCTTGGTTTACTGCTTTGGTAAGGCAAAGTAAAGCAGCTAATGTATTCCGTTATCGTTTGCTTTGCTTTGCTTGTTACAGACAAAAAAAGAGCTCGAAGTCGAAGGGCTACCTTTTTCTTATTTCAGATCAGTTTATAATTGTGCTCTTCGAAGCGAAGCCATAAAGTAAAAACGTAATCTAAATCGCATGCACTCTGTAATAGCGTTGCTCTGCGCTCATCTTATCTGCTGAGCCCAACAAAGTAAAAAACGTGTTTGCTTGTGATGTTCAAGCGAGTGGCATGTGCACTTGGATTGTGCTTGCCATACCCAAAAGGAGAAGGAAAGTGAAAGAAGAAGAAAAAATATGTAGCAGCAGCAACAGAATTTTGCGTTGTTGCTTGTGTCTTACTGCTGTGCTGCTGCTTTTGCCTTGTGTTCTTGAAGACCCTTTTTAAAGAAAAAACTTGAACTGAACTGATGATTTGAAACTATTTTGGTTTTTGTGTGGCGTAGAAAAAGTTGCATTTATTGAATATTACCATTACTATGTAATACGTCGAATCTTGAATGAAGCACGTAATCATTTTTTGGCATTCATCGACTTCTCTCAGGTTGTTTTGATGTTTAGATTCCTCTAGGTGAACCCTTGCCTTTTGTCTTGTTCGACAGATAAGCAAAACCAAGTTTTAAAATGTAATACAAGATCACAAGATCACAGCGTGAAGCAAATCCGCTCGCGATCTTCATGCTAATCTTTTTTTAAATTTTATTATTGGCTTCAATTGCGGTTCTTAAATAATCTCACTCTCGTTCTGCACAAGAAATTATTTAATTACAGCTACATACAACAAGTGGACGACGAGCAACGAACTTTTAAATAGTTTATTAACTTAACTCAAGTCCAAGACTACAATATAAAAAAGGTAATAAAATGGACGCCTTCTTAGCCCTTTCTTTTCCATCGCTGTTGCACTCGGCACTATAGCTGGTGTTAATTACTTCTCTGTTTTTATTTTAAAATCTTTAATGAATAACGAAAGAAGCTTGTTCATTATTCACCATCGCTTATCTGCTGAGTTAAGCATCATCGTTATCATCTAGCGCATATTAATTTGCATTGTGCACTAAAAACTAGTTAAACTCAAGATCAAAGCTCTTTGTATTTTTTCTCTTTCTTCAGAGTTGACTACAATTAATATCTGCATATTTTTGTGGCCACACCACTAACTTACAATTCTATATTATCAGAGATGAGCTGTGTTCTACCTAATTATTACTGCTACTATTCATTATATATTCTGAGGATTAGTGGCAGGCAGCCACAGTTAAGACGATCGTTATCTCTTCGCCCGTTCATTGTACTCTTGTTTGCTTGTCAACAATTTACAGAATATCAACAAAAAACCGAACGCCATAAATAAGAGCAGCAAAACAGTGGCAGTAACAGTGAGCAAAAATCTCAAGTCTGTATTATCTTGAAGTTATCGTTATCTGTTTGCACTTTATCGTTTCGTTGTGCTCGACATCCCCGTGTTCTTTCCGCATGCTTACCTACATGATGAATTTGGTAGTAGGAAAGATGCCTAAAATATAAAAATTTTACACGTTGCTGATGATGATAATAATGATAAGCTGAGCTCGAGCTTACTTTTGCCTTTTTTATAGAGTTTCTCGACTCTTATTTTATTACTGAAATATTAATGTCAGTCAGTAAGGCAGCAGTGCGTCAATTATGCGTTTTTTAACAATGCGCCGCACAGAATGTGGATTGGATCATGTCATCATGTCCTCCTGTCTTGCATCTTGTATTGCATCGTCTCATTATTACATCGCTATCGCTTCGACTTTCGTCGTCGTTGCGGTTTTCTGATTAAAAACTCAATTCGAGCTCAACTCATCTAAGAAAACAATAAAAAGGCGAGAATGGCGCTGGGCAGGGAATGGATGTTGTGATATGATGCGGCCAGGCCATGTAATAAACGATAACGGTAACTAAGCGTATCTTGTCGATGCTCGCTTTATTTTATACACACTTATCCAATCCACTTCCATTATAATAATAATACGATATGATATGTATACATTTTTATTGAAATATCTACATTTATCCTTGTTCCATTCTACCTGCCTTCCACTTCTTTTCTTCCATATGTCATCATACCATAGGATAAGGATATTAGGACAATAATGATCATCATCTTGATTGCAGGCTTTTTTACTATGTTGCGTTTTGCCTGTTGCAGAGATGCAGTTATTCTTTATTAGTGACAAAAAAAACAAGAATATCTCGTCTAGTAGTGCATTTTGCCATTGGGTGTGGCTCGCCATCGTCAACTTGAGAAGCCATGAGCGGAGCGGAGGAGAGAGAATTCCTTGAGTCTGCTGAAACTCAAAATCGTTTACTTTTGCAGTGCTACACAACAACAACTGTATCATCATCGTCATCAGCCTCATCATCAGATAAGCGAGCAACAGCAGCAGGGGCAAATAAGTAATCTTCTTGTCCCGAGGGGATCTCTCTTCTCGAGCCTTTAAATTCTTGCACTGGGCTACCTCAACATCAACAATAAAACAAGAAAAGATTCCATCAAACATTCGATACAAGAATAATAATAGTTTAATAGTACGCTTTTTAAAACTTGCATCATCGTATCTTTGATACAAAACAAAGTTACACGATACAACAATGGAAATGAATTACATCAAACTGAACTGAAAAGTGCAACTAAAGCCAAGCTAAAGGCAAGCTAAAATATCTGCGTTATATAGCTAAAAATTGATGATTTAGTCCGTCATGGATTTAGTTTTAGCGATTAGCGATGAATAGCGTGGTGTTGGTAGCGAGATCGCCAAATCAATAAATGTAATGTCAGCCAGTCAAATGTAGCTGATTTTTATTGTGCTCTCATCATCTCCTTCAATAATTTTTATCCGTTATTGTTGAAATTGGAGAAGGGATGTGATGCGAAAAAAATGGAATGGAAAGGGGATGAAAATGAATGGGGTGGATGTTAGATGATCACGATGATGATAATGATGATGCACTACCTACCAGATTAATCTGGTGTGGTCCAAAGAGTAACAATGCTACAAGAAGAATGTGAGCAAGAAAAAATATGTTGGTAGCTGAGCGGGGCACACCGTAAATTGCGATTAAATAGCTTTATTAGAATTCATGCAGCATGCAAGAAGGCGAAATAGTTAAATGATGCGGAGAGAGACATGTGATTATGTGATCCTCTCGCTCTCATCTTAGCTTGTTTCATATGTTGTGATCCTGTTGTGGCTTCATTCACTCATGATAATAATGATGATGACGGTGACTCTTCAATAGTCAGCGCGTAGCGTATCATTGGCATTCCTCCTGTGGCACTGAATACTGGGCACGGGCTGGTGGAATCCTTGACAGAAAAATGTGAACAGTCATCTAAGCACATAAAATGAAATAATATTTTCTTGTATATTTGCTATTATTACTCGTGATTGTTGCTAGTTATTACCATTGTACTTCTGACCAATCACAATAGAAAAGAGTACAAATAAAAATGTAGAGTAAAAGAATTGCTGAGTGATGGTAAGAAAGATGGCATTGATAATCCATAATCCCTGGTCAATTCATTAGAGCAAAATGTGTGCCAGAAATTGAAAAAAAATGTTTTAATGATGACATTATACACGTGATGAACGTGATCATGACTTGACACATGTTTGTTTTTGCTTGCTGTAAAAATGTAAAGCGATAACTTTTTAAATTCTATAGTTGGTTTTTGTGGTCGATCTTATCGATCCTACAACAAATTACGTACAAAGAGTCGACTTTTTTCAGTTTTTTGAAAGGCAAAGGCGTGTTTCAGGCTTAAAACCGTCACTTTTTGTGCTGCGCACTGCCCTGCCCCAAGATAACTTTATAATAAGAAAAGAAAGGAACAAAAAAGATTTAGCGATTAGTCAGTTTTTGTGGGCTTAATTTGAATCACAAAAGTTTAGGGTTGCACATTGAATCCTGAAGTCACCACTTCATTTTTTACAATAGATAGAAAACGCTCCATTGTTACAGTAAACAAGGATGATAAGATGATCTTGTCAAGCCTACTGATTTCCATTTCACTCCTTTTCTGATTTTTTTAGGAAAAAGATCTGTTTCTCTGAAGAATGCAGTGCGTCCAATTTTTATAGTACAATTGTGTTTATTTTTTGTTTTCTCTTGTCTTCTTTCATATTGTCAATTTATGTTTCATTGTTATTTTACTAAAAGGGTAAATGCGCGGCTGCTGTGACTCAAAAGAACAGAAGTGATTCTTCCGATGATCACACTATCATTATCGTTACACATCTCTCCGCTTTTTTTGTTATAACACTACAAACGTGAGCATAACACGAACATGGCCATTGTTGCAAGTGTTGCGTAAAATGAGCCCTTCCAATCGTCTCGATGCCTGCATTGTTATTATTTATTACGTGTGTTTGAGCTTTTATCAGTATTTGCACAACTCCATTGTTTTCAGTTTCATCTTTTTTAGCTCGGTTTCGGAGAGAAAAGGAAAAGAAAACAGTAGGGGGATGGCACACGTCTACCTTTTTCTAAGTTTTGACAAAAAAATAATAAAATTCACACAATGCGTATCATCATTACCATTGCATTCCTTAGTGCTGCTCGTCTCGAAATAAAATCAAGAAGCAAACTTGAGTCATAAAATTTGTTTTTTGTCAAGTGGACTTTTTTCTTGTTTTTCCGCATCTTTCGCAGTCTGTCGGTGGTCCGTGCTTTATCCCAGTTGGTACAAGGAAAGGTGGCTTCCTCATAATTTATAATCTTAACCCAAGCTACTTTCTTGAGGAAGTTTTTGGACAAGAAAACAATAAAAACATGCAAATAGAAAACTCAAGAGAGATTCTCGTTAAAGTGTTCGCATGTTAGCATCTGCCTGTTGAAACTCAAGTGAAGAGTGAACACAATAAAAATAATAATGGTGCTTCTCCTTTCGATGAAAGGAACCTCGTCTCTTAAAAAGTGATGCTAATTATCTCTTAAAATGACAATAAATACAAGATACGAGCAGTAAAAAAGAACCGCACAACACAAACACAACCTCCTCTCATCTCATCATCCTCTTAGAACCTTCCCTCCTCTTTCAAGATAAATTGTTCGTCCTTATTTATTTTTACAGCCCTAATTAACTCCAATAAGAAGCTCCATTATGACGTAATAATAATCCTTATTATAATAAAAATAATAATGAAGTGGCTATAATTAGTGGCTAACTTTTTTCTTCTTTTTGTCTACGTTTGTTTGTTATGTGTGCATTGTGCATCTGAATGGGTTATGTTACGCATGATCATGTCCACTTTTTCACAGAAAACAAAGATGACGAATGAAGTAATAAAAAGGGCTAGGAGAAGTTGACACACAGCCCAACAACACAGCACGCACAAAATGAATGATGTCTTTACAATTACCAGAGAGCAGTTAAACTTTTTCGAGAAGGAGTTGCGAAAGGGTGGACATATTTGCTTTAGTTTACTTACATTACAAGCTTAATAGTAACAAGCATTGTTAATAGTAATAGGAGCAATAAGCACCAGTAACAGATAAGATAACCCAAGACCCAAACCCATCCATCTCCACGGAGCTCGCAGCGCGTGTCCACTTATCTAGAAAAAACGTGTGCGCATTTTCCCATGATCTTTTGCCCTCTCCCTTTTTTCTTTCTCCTTCTCCCTCATGCTAAAACAAAACAATATAAATGAAACTAGCCATTTGTCATTATTCTTTATTTTTTGCGTTCAAGGTGCTCGTAAAAATTCTTTTCGAAAAATTTCTGCTTCGTAATCTAATGATTTACAATGTGCACTCACAGTAGTACTCAGTCGCTCTGATTTATTTCTTGACTGCAATCTAGTAATGTGGGTAATGTGTTTGCTTTAACTTTTAAGTGGAAATGGTTGGTGGTCCCTGCATTTCATTTCATAGCATGTTTCAAACAAATACATGAAAAATATTGGCGCTAGAATATAGAACTCAACGTGACCAATGGTCACTGACCAAATTGTTGCACTGCAGCTGTACATCAACTCCAGTTTTGCATTCTACCCCTGGACCCCCGGAGTGGTCATTGCCAAACCTAAAATTAAATTGGATACTTTGACTTTGCCATACTCTTGAATCTGTCATCTGTTTAACCAACCTAGCTGATCAGGTCACCAATTAAGTGATTTGCACAACTTTTAGAGAAATAATATCTTAGCATTTGGACTCTTTTAAAATGCTTATCGATTCACATTTCTTACAAAACTCCTTTTACTTGCTTTCCCCTTTTCTTGTTGCCATTTATTTCTTTGCTGAGGAATTACTTATTATGACAAGGTGCAATTAGCACCAACAACAAGAATTACCACAAACAACCACTCACTTCTTCCTAATTTATATTCCCTTTTTCTTGAAAAAATAATAATATTTATTCAAGCACTTTGCACATATTTTATTGGTCATTTAAAGGAGCAAAAAGAAGCAAAAGATGATGAACTCCTGCTGCTTTTAATGATTTTAATATGATATTATTCACATACAAGTTAAGAAATCTTTCATCATATCATCAGATTCAGAGTTATGCATCCATGCAAGTGCAGAGGGAAAAAGAAATGTTGTCCGTTTGTTTGTTGATTAGCAGGTGCAATTGAGAAGAAACATGATTATTATATGGTTACTACCGATTATTATGATTACGGTGCCCCTTTTGTGTGTTTTAATGATTTGGTGATGGTGATACCACTCAGTCAAGAAACAGAAGAATATCGCTGAACATCTCTTCTCGCATCTTCCTTTTCTGTCGGCGACACCACCACCACCATCACATCATTTGTCTCTCCTCTTCTCTTCTTCACGTTTTTTAATTTTTTGGGCAAAATGTTCAAAAGAAAACCGGTTTTCACCTTAATTTTTTCATAAAATCTAAGGAAAAAAGTCTTTTAAAATCTTTCGATGAGTAGACAGTAGGATAGAGTAAAGTACCTTGTGTCAGTATGGAGTGTGGTCAGTCAGTCACTGCTGAGTGAGTGAAAAATGCACTCTGCTCTTCGTGATTCCCTCATTTCTCCGAAAGACCAGAAGTATAAAACGATGCTCATGACATGGCGATCGATTATATTAAAAATGCTGATGAAGACATAAACGAAGAATTTATCCCTTTAACAATGACAAGATAAATAGCGCCACTGATTGAGAATGGTGCGAAGAAAATGCTTCTGAAATTTGATCTCTTCAGGTGGATGATTGAGTGACTCTTATTAAATGAAGTGGTAATGTTTGATCAATGCACAAAACAAACCATGTTACAATGCGAATCGTCACCAGAGATGAAATTCAAGGTGGACTTGCTTCTTAAAGGCAGTGGGATGGAATGGAATCAAATAAATGATTATGTTATCAATTTTATCAGATTCGTCAATTCGATGTCATCAATCGTCACCGCTCCATCTCCATCATCATCAATGTGAAATTCTTCATCGAAAAAATCCAAACTATTCTCATTGTCGTGATTAAGCTTTTTATGTGTCGCACTGCTATTTTTTTCTTGAAATGCTTCATTTTAATTTTTATTTCATGACAGGGAAGTTATAGTTTCTTTCTGCTCTAATCTCCTGCATTTTTTTCCTTCAAGGAGACTTTGTTTGTTTATTTATTTGTATTTAATGGAATTTTAAGGAAATCATGCACACAAACTCATTACTCTTCAATTGCACATAAATCTTCTCACTTTGACAATTTATTGTTTTTTTTCTGGGAACACGAGCAAGAGCTTCTGGTAATGGTAATAACGATAAATGTTATACATACGTACCGTATGATTTCATTATTTCGGCAATATTCTTATTAAGTTACGATACAAAGTTACAAGGGGCATGGCCACCAGTAAAAAAAAGATTGTGTGAAGTGCACAAATTCAGGTAATCACGCACGAGGGCAGTAATCGTAATCAAGAAGTGGTCACAGTGGCCAGGTCACACATATGTACATAAGGTAGGCAATATTGTGCACGCGTAGCGTAACTATTTAATTGCCAGTAAACTAAAGTCTCGAAGGAAAAAACGTTTTGATTTTGAACTCTTTTAATCAATTCTTTTCTTTCTTATCTTTGTGTAAGGGGCCAAACGAATCAAATCAGATTCCAGGCTAACCGTTTACCTCGTCGGCATTCGGCATGGCTTCTTTAAAGCAAACAAAGTTTGGAGCCAAGATGAATAAGTAATTATCATATGAAAGGAAACTAATTTTGACCAGAATGTAATGCAAAGTAATGAAATATGCATCAATCGTCCACTGCATTGCAATATCTTTTTATTTACAACTTCTAATGAGTTGGTGTTGATCAACTTATTATGATTATGATTACGACGCCCGACGATGACGATGATGGAAAAGCCGCTAATCACAAATTTGCCACTATTTGTAATAAATAAATGAAAATATAGGAAAATTAATAAATAATATCTATCACATCATCATTCTGATTCTCATCAGTGAGCCAGTTTTTTTGTTCTGGTGTGGTGCAAAAAAATGACTTCTTCATATCCTCAAATCGACTTGCCTCTAAACTTGTGGCCACAGAAGAGCATCCTTGACGAGGATCATGATCATGACGACTTTTCTGACAAGAAGAGTCACAGATGCTGTTAAAAGGAGAAAAAGTGAAAATTGAAAATTGTTTTCGGCAAAAATATCTCATAACTCTTTCTTGTTAAATTACACTCACTCAGTCAGTCATCAAGAAAACATTCATTATTATTACGTTATGCTGCTTTACTATCAAAAGCTCGTAAAATCGCGGAGACATTCGTGTTTGTTTGTTGTGGCGATGATAATGATGATGCTGATGACCGGCTTGTGTCAATCTTTTGACAAGTTGATTCTTGCCATCACAATAGAATAGCATAACTTATAACACGCTACGGTGTTAAAAAAATACCACGCCAAACAGTAATGATAACCCAGCATCGACCACACCAAAATCTTTTTAGTCTCTTCTACTACCAAATCAAATCTACTACGCCAACGACTTGAGAAAGAAACATGTTTTTGAAAAAGCCAGTCAGTCAGTCATTGAGTCAGTTAGTCACTCGGTTATTCTAACATTGGAAAATAAATGTATCCATTTCTATTATCACCATCATCGTCCTCATCATTAGTATTATTAGTCTTGTTGTAGCAG
Source organism: Cyphoderus albinus (assembly GCA_021029165.1). Classification (NCBI taxonomy): domain Eukaryota; kingdom Metazoa; phylum Arthropoda; class Collembola; order Entomobryomorpha; family Paronellidae; genus Cyphoderus; species Cyphoderus albinus. The sequence goes on along the minus strand of VYYJ01002198.1, from coordinate 3,364 downwards.
ATCATCATTGTCGTCCGTAGGATGATCAACAATAAATAAATAAAATCAACAAAATTATGTGTAGTAAAGTGTAACAATGAGAAAAGCGAGACGAGATGAGACGAAAAGAAGATTACCATCGTCGTGAAAAAGAAGACACGAAAGAAAGAAAAGAGATGAATGCACAGGTGAAGCGAGTTCAGAGTGAGAGAGATGTGATGTGTGTGATGCACTCATCATTCTTTGTTACAATTACTATTATTGCAACAATTTGCTCAATACTTCCATTACGAATTTCACTCTGGTTCTTCTGTGGTGTGGCAGCCCAAAGTTGTGTGGAGACAACGATCGACGTAATAGAAAACTGTAAGGTATGGTCATCACATCAGACATCATCATTATCATCATCTTCTTATCATCATGAAGTGACTTTTTTATCCTGGCGTGGCTCATCGAAATATGCAATTCCTCCTTTGAAAAAGTTAACTTAAAGCTTGTTGCATTTTTTATTCTTCAGTTTTGTATTCATTCGTAGACATGCGTAGTTCGAAGAAAGAGAAATGAAATGTGATATCATCATCATCGTCTTCATGATCAAAAACATCTTCGAAGTCGAAGTCATCAGGAGCAGTAAAATATAAAGCAGAGCAAAAAAAAGAAGAGAGCAGAAGCAGGAGATGACATGTCATCATATCATCTAGATTTGGTAGGCATTATTTCGTTGCACGAAGCAAGAGTGGTTATTGTGACCACATCATTATACCAACATTTTTGCGTATGCAAAACTATACAAGAAAAGAAGTCACCACACCATTCTTTGCCACTTGTACCACCACCGCTTCTCGGCCACCGATACAGAAGCGAAAAATGAAACTAACTGGTTTTTCAACATTTAAAAATATAAGTAATCTGTATCAACTGTATCATCGACGAAGACGAAGTCGAAAAGTGGACAGGAAAGGCTTGTCTCTTTCTTGATAATGAGGATGCAGCTCCACCGCTGTGAGATGATCAGGCTGATGATCTGATGGCGATTATTACACTCTCCTCTCGTCTTTCTTTCATTTCATTGTTATTGGCAAATTGGAGTAGGAGCTGTCGCTATCAAGTCAGAGTAAACTGGTAAAAGATCAAGACTGAAAAAATTATGTAGAGATAATCACATTATTGTTCAGTACTGCTCATCTAACTCATCGAGCATCCCATCCTCGTCCCTTCATCATCATTAATATTATCGTCATCCTCCTCATTAGAAATTCAAAAAATATGTTTATTATTTACTACGTAATAATAACAAACAATAAAAATATGCGGTTCGAATTTATATCAGAATGTGATTGATTAGATTGTAACTTGTAACGGTGCGACTTGACTCACAAGCGAGTTTCTGACTTGGCTTCTTGACTATCTTTGATTTGATTGCTCAACGAAAAAGAGGACCGCACCACATAAAATAAAAATAATGTAGATAATTGTATCGAATCGGAATGGGATAGAAATATTTTAATCACATCATCATTTTTCGCTTCACTTCAGTCGGCACGGCAGGTATGGGGAAAATGAAAATCAATTCTCATTCCGCAGTTAGTTAACTTACTTCGATTTACAACAGCTTACATTTTGTCGTTTTTGGCCATTCTCATTTTTTATGAATAAGGTAGGAAAAAAAATTGTGAGAGTTGCCTTGTTTTGTTATACAAGTGAAGTTACAGGTTTCATCTGGTCTTTTAAAGTGTCCGTCGGTGTTTTTGCCGATTGTGTGGTGTGGCAGTCGACTACAAGAATAAGAAATTCAAAAGAATACAAAATTCTTTATTAAGCGTCAAGTTGCATTATTAATTTTTTTTTCTTGAAAATCATCTAGTCGGTAATAGTAATAGCTACAGCCAGCCGATCTCATTTTCTCCTCTTCATTATCGTCTTCACAGCTTCACATTCTGTGAATTGAGAACTGCAGAGAATTGTTACACGATTACATTATACAATTACACGATTTAAAAGATCACTTTAGATGATTGCTGTTTGTCATCATCATGATCGTCATCGTCCTCAGTATTCAAAGAATAATCTCGTTCGTTAGTAAACGAGTGCACTATTATCTTTTTATTGGTTGGGCTGGGTTAGGTGAACTTGCCTGCGCAATAATAAAATCATGGCAAAAATGAAAGAATGTTTTAATTTGAAAACGACAAAAAAAACATTTAAACATTTGTAGATAACGGAATTGTATGTGTTGCACCTTGCACATAACATGTCCCAAAAATTATTATTATTACGTCTGAGAAAAAAATTAATGGAAAAGATAAGGAAATTATGGAATTATTTTATTGGCCCATTTCGTTCAGTAATTTAGTGACAGGTATAAATCTTTTGAGGTTGATGGTCACTTCGATTATCATCTCAGTCCATTCAGAAGTAATGTGGATGTCTTCAATTTATTCTGTTCTTTTACCTGTTCTATTCATGTGACATTATGCCTGCCAAAGTGCCAAGCGTAAGAAGAAGCAGTTCTCTGCTCTTATTTTTATCATTGACCTTTCGCTTCCCATTTTATTACCGTTTTAATCACCTGCTTGCTCCGGTCAGCTATTTAAGCTTGAATAATTTATGGTTATTTCGTTACAGCCATTCATTGTTGTGGATAACCGCTCCTCTGATAAGATAAGAAAGATTCCAAAGATTTTACGATCGAGTGTGACTCTGTGACAGAGTGAGCATCAAAATGAGGAGAGACAACGACTCGCGTTTTGAGTGAAATATGGACACAAAAAGAAAGCTTCATTTCATCCCCAACACATCCATCCCATTCCAAAGTCACCCCGAGTGGCCACAAAAACAAGAGATTTGTGCTTGCATTGATCATGGTGATGATGATGGTTTTGTGCGTTGCGCATTACCCTGCCTGTTAAGTTGACGTTGACCAAAGGATACTTTTAATTGGCAGGCACGTTGTGAACACTGTGCATCGCTGCTGTGGTCATCATTATCATCTTTGACGTGTGTACCTAAGGATGTGCGCACTGAAAAACATACAAGCGAAGTCTCGAGTCTCACATTCTCTTTTTAGCCTGCCTGCACCTTGTCTCTGCTTCTTGTGATGCGCACTCATTCATTCATGTGCACAGAGCACACATATTAAGTAATTGAATTGTCAATGTGAAACAAGAAAGGAGGAGCCCTTCTCCCAAGTCAAACCAATAATAGATGCAAGTTGGAAATGCAAACAAAAAATTCCTTCTTACAACTCATCATCATGATTATTTCATTGTTGCATTCGATTTCATTAAGAGGAGACACATGAGAAGAAAAAAATGCTCTTAAAGATTGGAATGTAGAGGGAAACCACTTCCTTCCGCAATTATCTTTTTACTTACCTCACCTTAGA
>VYYJ01002197.1:0-23212 GCA_021029165.1 Cyphoderus albinus | reverse complement strand
AATAGCTAATGTAGCCTCCTACCCAAGTTCAAAATTAATTCGTAAATTAGATTTTTCATCGTATCGTTCCAACTTTCGAACCATTATATGGATAGTTGTATAAATATCTAGCTGATAGCTAATTGCAAAGCTTAGACTTTAAGCTTTAAAACAAGCCATCAGTCAGCCCCAAAACGATATTATAGATTTGCAAAAGTTAGTGCGTAGAGAGTAATGGTGAAAATATTATCATTATTCGCACTTTTTTTATAAATCGTTTTTTTTTCTTCTCTGCGGCTGGTATTTCACAAACATGATTTATTTTTAAAAGTCCAATGTATAGTGTTTTGTTTTCCATTAGTTGCTGATGAACTTGCTGTGTATTAACGGGGAAAATCCGTTCACGCATGTTATTTGCGCTAGAGACACACATTCATTTTTCTTTCGTTTCTTTTTATAAATTGATATAACATCTATTAGGAAGTATTATAGCACGCGTTCTCTTTAAAATGAGCATTCACTCTCTCATCTCTACTGTCCTCCTATGATTTATAAGTGATTATAACAAAATCCGTCATTTGACTCGAAATGCGCTGAAATGAGAATTGATAACTGTTTGATTTAATTCGAAAACTTAAATGTTCCCGAAATCGATTCTAGAATGGAGGAAACAAATACATCGTAATAAGTAAATCACATTAAAAGTCTTTGAGTTACAAAGGGCAACAACTTTAAACCTTTTTTAATTAGCACACACTAAAATGCACACTTAGCTAATTGTTATACGCTATTTCAAAAATTGCGTTCGAAATAGCGTAATTATAGAGCGTTTGAGCAAAACACGTTATTCCCAACGTAACGCTATTTTGTTACGCTATTTTGTTACGCTATTTCAAAAGTTGTTGCGTTCGAAATAGCGTAATTTTGTCCGTTTTACGTACGCTATTTTTTTTACGTTAAGGGAACCACGTTAAACCTACAACGTAAAATCTGTCTATCTGTCACCCGTCTTTTTTAATGAATGGAGAGTATTAGTATTATTTATTTTTTGTTAATGGTTGTCACGTAAATATTTTTTTACTACGAGTACGAACTTTAAGAGGTCAAATGCTCATCGAGTTGACCATTGCTTTTAGGTTTTTAAAATCTCCATCACAACACACGGTGACTGTTAAAACAGCAACGCAAGCTGACGACTGAGAAAAAATTATTATTTTCTTCTCTCGCTCAGCTCCGCGTTTTGTTTTTATTTGTTTTGGAGTCCGATCGCCTTCAACCACCTGAAGTTCGCATCTGTTCTCTGATTCTTTCGTTACTCATTACTATACAACGATTTCCGATTTGAGTAATTAAATACGGGATAACTCTTTTATAGTAATTTCACTTCCGTTGCGAACTATCGCTGCAGCACCTTCGCCGCCACCCCAAGAAAGCGTTTTATTCCGTCACTGCTGAACCTGTTCTGCCATTATTTCGTTACTCATTGTTACACAATAAATTCCGTTTCACTTCGGTTGTGAACCATGGCCTTCGCACAGCACTTCCGCCGCCGCTCCGAGAAACGACACCAACTACGCCGCCGTTTTGAGAAAGCGTTTTATTACACCGCTGTTGCAACTGTTCTGTGATTTTTCGCTGCTCACTGCTCCTGCCCATTCCGTCTGTGAGTAACGACAACTCCACTTCCGTTGTGAGTCACGACACAACCATTTCCGCTTCGGGTAAACCACACCACGGCTTTTGCTATCCATCGCCTGCCCCCACAACCGCCTACAAACCCACAGCCTTTTTAAAGGCTACAAACCAACAGCCTTTTTGAAGGCTAAAAACCCAAAGGGTTTAAGGGCAAAGCCCAAATTTAAGGCCGAATTAAGGGCAAAGCCCAAATTTAAGGCCAAAGGCCGGTGGCTAGCGGTGGCTTAAACAAATGTACCGCCTGTGCCTTTCTACGGAAAGGCCCGTGGGGCAGCAAACAGAAGGAGGTCCACGTCCTGTGCCCTGGGTAATTCACGTCTACTGTAGAATTAGCTAACGCTTCTGTATAAAATTACGTTCTAGGTTTCAGCTTCGCTGTAACAGGTCTACTAGTCTTTTGTAATCCATGCAGAATAAACAGTAGGGGAATTGGGAATTCGTCCAATTTTAGGAAAATATCAAAAACGGAGAAAATCGTCTGGTAAATTTAATTCTCTTTGTTCTTCTTTTTACTCCACGTTTAACGTATGTCTACTTATCAAGGTTGTCTGACAATTCACTAGGAACTATAGAAAAGGTATGAAGGTTTTCATTTAGGTATAGTACGACCCGAAAAGCTACTGTTGGCAATTCTTTTGTCCTTCTAAAAATAGTGCGTAAAATCCAACTGTTTTCACCTTGCATCACTACGTTGAGCTTAAACGAGCTATCCTCATGCAAAATGCGCCAAGCTGAGTAAATTTTATTTTAACCCTCTTCCTTCCGATTACGAGCAAAGGAAATCCTTCCAATCTCCTGACAATAACGTATACCTATTGTTTTCCTTATTCCAGCGCCGTGTTTACCTGAATAGTCTTTGTCTTAGACTTTATTTCTCTAGTTTTTATTTTGTCTCATTTCAGGACTGGCGCATTCCACGAAAAAAGTGCCTTAATAGATACATTTGACGCAATAAAAGAAAAAGGAGCTACTGCTGCCACGCATACATGATGCATGCTCATTCTCCTTATCATTATTATTATTGCGTAGTTTCCTACTTTTTTGTTTTTATTGAACTTAACTTACTCTATTTTGTACAATTTACTACTACTACACCATGGTCTGCCTTTTGTCCTACCTACTTGCAGGCAAGTAGAGCACGAGCAGACAGACACAATGTAGTACAATGAAAAATTACCAGAATGTAAAAAGTAAAAGTGTATGGATAATAGCGCTCATCGTGTTTACATAAGACAACAGAAAGTATATTGAAGAGGTAGGTGAACGTGGTTGTACGTCCCTTGTGGTCGTTTCTTTTTTTTCGAACCTCCGTCTGCTGGCAGTGGCAGTGGCCACGCCACTACAACTAAGAGAACAGCGACTTGCATAATACGGCTCTCGTATTCTCATATAACGCCCTATTGCTGTCTTTTAAAAATGTAACATGTGGCTTTTTCCGCTGCTACCACAAACAATTTCGGGTTGAAAATAGCGGAGCCACTCGCCAAGAGCACTTTTAGCACAATGATCACTGCTACAAGTATCAACACAAACACAAGTTACTACTTTCTTGCTCTGTTTTCTGCTGTAATGTTCTTCCTTCCTCTTCCTAGTTGAGTTTCTTTCGAGCGAAATGTACTCCACTGCTGATATTTTTGACGTCTAAAATAGCAGAGTTCTTGTAATTTTTAACTTTACATAGCTTCATCAGATAGACATTTTGGAGCTCACACCACCACAATGCATTTTCCTGTGCAATGAAACGTGGAGACTCTCTCATGAAAAAAGAAACTCGTGGAATGGGTTTGTTTCAGGAGCAGTAAAGGACCTAAAAGCTTTTTATGATAGTACAACCACACTGCAGTGGTAATAGAAAACAGCCGTGAAGATCTTAAGATGCAGTGATGTCAGAAAAACAAGAAATGACAGTGGTGATGTGAAGAGCAAAAAGCAGTGGCTGGCAATGAATAGTACAGTACACGTCCTTCAATTCACCATTCAACTGCTTCCATTATACCTATCTCGTTACGCACACTTGTAAAAATCAGCAAAAGGAAAGGAAGGGAGAAATTGTGAAGCGAAGAAAGAAAGGTTATGCGATATGTGTTGAGTTGAATGTTAGAATTGTGACTATGGTGTGAGGGTAAAAGCCTGATTCACGTTCCCTACAGCAAGACAGAGATAGTTGAATGAGCAGCAAAATAAGAGTGGAAAATGCGAAAAGTTCTCAATATTTCCAAGTGCGAGTAGGAAAGTTGTTCTTTTCTCTTTTGGGTGGTAAGAACCTGAACCACTTCCACCTCCATCACTCTACACGATACTACTACACACTTATTTTGAAGGAAGTGGAACGAAATGAAATGAAGATAAGGAACTGTGGATAAGCAGAAGTCAGGCATGTAGAAAGCAACGCGTATTACATAGGTATATCACTTACATCCCACAGTCCCGAATTGCAGTTCCACTCATTCACACGCTTTCTGTCTTGAAGGGAACCAGAGTAATGTAACGCAAGTAAAAGCAAAACGAAAAATGTGAATGAGAGAAGAAAAAGAAGGAAAGGAAGAAAAAAAGCGCTGGTGGGATTTTCTGGTCAGGATGGTGGCAGACATGGTGGCTGTTGTGAGCTTATTTCGTCTTTGCTTTGCCAGCCTTTTTTCTCTATTTCTTTTTGCCTGCAACACGCTTTGATATTTTTGTTCGATAGTGCCGTCATATCATTATAATGGAATCTCTTCCAATAACATTATATTACTAGAAATGAAAGCCTCATAGTCTTCAAATTTTTCTCTTCCTTGTGGTCTTCTTTTAACTCTCTCTTTCTCTTCCTTTGCTACAAATCTATAACATCATCAGACAAAGTCAGTGTCCGTGCCTTTATGTTACTAATGCCGGGATGGGATAGTCTTTCTCTTTCATATAAAAAGGGACACCTACAACGCGTCCAACTCCATTCCACTGCTTCATGTTGGGTGGGTTGAACGTAAAACTCGGAGTAGACAACGGAACTATCTGAACAATTTCTAGTGCTCCTAGCGGAATGGGTAAAGTGCCGAGTCGATGATATAACATTTTCTAGCGTCTTTCTCATTTCTAGAGTCTGAGGCATAGCCACAACAGTCGCTATATCAGCAGCTCGAAACGTACCAACAAGCGACCACACGAGCTGTACACACAGCCGAAGCTTCTTGAAATCGTGAAAAAATTCTTGGGAAGAAAGAGCTTTACCATTAGTTGGTAAAGGTTCGAACTCATGAGTGAGTCGGGCTACTCAGTCAGAAGCAAGCTTTTCTAACGATATTCTCTTAGCTCTTACTGACTCGAGCGAGCCTCGCAATTTCTCTCACATTCTCTTCATGCACTCTGGAAGAAGCGGTCCACCGCGTCACGCATCTCTACTCTCAATGAGCTGCTGAATAAAAAAGGCAATAGTGTTCGTTTAGAGGGGAGGTTAAAGAGGCAAAAGTAAAACAAAAAAAACGATCAGAGCACACATCTTTCACTCTTTCGTTTCTCTCCTCTCATTTCAACTTGTTGTACCAAAACAAAGACAAAAACTAGAAACTGGTGTATCGACCATAATATTTTTTGTCTCTTTCTTTCACTTGAATAGTTCATTTTCATTGCGATCTGTGACTGACTTGCACAAGTGAACTCTCCCATAAATTGTTTCAAGACTTATTGAGTGTCTGGTGGTTCCAGCCATGAGCCAGTGCTCCACCGGATGACCATCATTATTTTCCTTTTGTGCAATTTGCAGAATTGTTCTAAAAAGTAAAACAAGAACAAGTGAATCTGCACTACTTGTATACTGGACTAAATAAATTATCTCCCCAAAACATACTTTTTTTGAATTTTTATGTTCATCCGGAAAAAGAGAAAGGCGGATAAAATTATTACGGTCGTTTCTGCACAATAAACAAAGCACGATAAAATCTTTTTGTGCATTTTTCTTTTTTTCCATTTGAGTGGGAAGGTAATAGAAAATAAAATATACTCCGCATTTTTGCCGACGACGCTCACTCTCCGAAAAGTGCAAAACCCAGCAATAAAGAGTTCATAGAGACCCAAGAAAAGCTGACGTACAGATACATACCACTTCGAATTCATGAATGAGTAAAGCTTTGTTATTTTTGTGAAGTGAGTCAAATGAAAAAACGTTCCATCCGTACCACATCAATTCTCTGCTCCACTAAGAGAAAGAAAGTTACAGAGTTATCCTTTTTTGCTGAAGTCGTAAAGACAAATAAATGACACATCTGTCAGTCCATTTACTGGACTGCTTTCCTCAACCCATCATGGCCACCATTAACGTTTTATAGAGTTTATCCTGTCAAACTTGATTTTAGTTTTGAAATGTAAATATCAAGTGATGATGACAGGACGTTAGAGGAAAAAAGGAAAATTTGAATTTGCGTCATTTTAAAAGTAATGACAGAAAAAGAAAAGGCGTTCAAATGCATACTTGATTTTCCAACCGCTCTAAAAGATTACGTTAGTGGCACTTTACCCCTCAAGATTACGAATGACTAAACGAGCAGGTTCTGTATTTTCTCTCTCATGTTGATGTATGTAAGTTGATAGCTGAGTGAAGTGCGCTGTGAAATTACACGGACCCTGTGTGTACTCAACACAAAATTCTAAAAAACAGTGAGGAGAAAGTGAGAACAGATTATACCTAATACATCCATCTTCAAACACTTTTGACGAATTCAATAGCCTGAAAGCCGAGGCTGATTTTCAAGGTAAGACTTTTTTTATAGCAATCTGTAATAAAAATGTACTAGACAATTTATTGGGCTTTTGAAGAAAATCGCAACGACAAAATCTAGGTTAAACGAAAATATGTTCCGCCAATCAATCTCATCATTGAAACCCAGACTTAATAAGAGGAAGATTTAGTTTATTATTGACAAACTCGGAAGGAAAACAAACTTTAAAATTAGCCTTTCAGGCAGGATTGAAAATAATGACTTTCATCACATGAAACGACTCTGTCTCAATTACATGTTAGTACATTCTAGTAATTTTTCTCAATTATTCTGAATCGCTTTGAAGTCCATGTTCACTCATGCGAGTTGATGTATCTTATGTACGTACGACGCAATACCATTTGCGATAAACTAAATCAATAAAATCATTACATTACATCCTATCCAAGGCAGCACTTATTAGTGAGTGTGTGTGTGACAGAGAGAGAAAGAGAGGACGAAAACTTTCCAATTATGTTTAGGTTTTACATTTTCATGTCTCTCTCACCGAATATCAATTTATTCTGTTTGTGTTGGATTTCCAATGTGAACGGATCGCTTCACAAGGTCTCATCTCATTCTTCCTCCGTCTCTAATTACATTCCAACTTGACTCAAGTCGATGTCTATTCCTCTGCTTCCTGTTTCTCTCCTGCAATTCCGTAACAGGCACACACAAAATACACCCATACGTATTATGAGCACGCTAACAGCTCTTATCGAATCCATAATCAGACACGTCTATTCACGAAACTACAGCTTCTGTTCGCAATTAGGATCTTTTATGTGTAAACCGAGTGGTATTATAACGCACCGCATCAGGACGTTCCTCACGTTATTTGGATTTAGTCAGTCGGGTACAAAATTGCGAACCTCATGTTAGTTTTCAAAATCGACGACTTAGCCCTGAGAAGAATCCACCGAAATTCTCATGAGAGTTGATGTCGACGACGTGGATGAGCAAAGAGATGCATGCATGCGTTGCCATTTGACTTACTCAATCCAAACAGAGGCTTCTGCTCCACTAGCTGTGCAATCTTAATAGCTTATTCATATTAGTTGATTATGACGAAAAGCGCAAACAAATGTTAATAACTAATAACTACCCCAACCTGTATGCCTTGGTGCACAAATATTTTCACACAGCAATAATATTACTTTAGCTTCACCTCGTTGCCCGTGCTCGTGTGACCCACGGACAAACACAACATCCATTATATAAAATGAAGAGGGAAGAAAGAGTTGTAAAGCAAAATGAAGTGACAGAGCACGGAGTTGCGAGGTTGAAGCTGAATAAACTGGGTAGGTCGACAGGTACGAAGAAACAGTCATCTTTTCGCTCACATAATTTCTGATTAGAACAAAAACCCTGAAGACCAAAAAAGGAAGATTGGAGTTTGACTGGCTGGTGAGCAACGTGCGGGGCAGAGTAAAGTGTTCCTTCTGTACTCATTATTCTCACTTTCCTCATTCCTCTGCTTTAGTTTTCATCTCAGCCTCCCTCTCTCCTTCAAACGTTGATATTCTACACTTGCTCTAATGCGCGTAATATGTTATTATTACGTGATTGTAGAAACACACAGCTAAACTTCCGTTCTTTTTGAACTTCGCTCATGTGAGAATCTGTAATTTTCGGGGTGGTTTTCTTGGTTAGTTACACCACCATGCCATCGTATTACCTTGTTGTCTTGAAAATGTGTGTGCGTGGGTAATCATTACGAAGCATCTCTCATGTGGAAATATTTTGCGCTTTCTATCACATCTTTATACTTTTTATGATTGCTGTTGTGTGCTAATACCAAATAACATCTATCGTGTCATAATAAACACATGTGCAGTTCGTGGCTATAAACATACTTATTTGTGTCCACAATATAGTACAGCTACGCTTCTAGACAAAGCACAAAACATTCTAAGAACTAAGAGCACATTTCGAAAGATCGTTGAACAGCGTTGGGTTGCGTGTAGCTATTTTGTCGCAATTACTGCTTTGCGCTCACGTAAAAATAGTATTGTGAAAATGAAAAATGAAAAAAATAAGAATGGAAACGTGGATGCCGGTTTTCGCTTGCCTCATCGCTGCTCTCTGAGCTGTTTGTTCCTTTACTTCTCCATCCAGTCAACCAACCAGATCCAATGCCTTACTTACACACTAATAGCAATAATATGCTCTGCTCTGCTTTGTCTCGCTGAATTGAAACCTAGATTCTTGGAAAAACGGTTTTGCTTTACACTTGGTCTAGCTCCTTGCTGGATTTTCCTCTTTTCTCTCACATCATCATCCGTTGTGTGTGTGGAAGCGCAGTTATTCATTTGGAAAATAAATCCAGTATATCATCACTCTGCATTGTAAATATTCCATTCCAGTGCTTACAACGACAATTATAAAACTGATACGTTACATATATACCTAAGCACTGCAGTAATAATGTTTCAAAAATGTGAGATTCCACCGTACAGAGCAATAATAAACAGCTTAAATATGATATAAACTTTTGCAACAACAACTCGCACAGTCACAACAAAGCAACATCTTCACCATTGTGCCTTTTTATTACAAAAAAGATTTTCTCCTTTTCCTCTCCAGGAAAGAGGAAAACATTTTTGCCTACTGTCGACGCATTTTCACTCACTCAATGCAAGTCATTGTGCGTCGTGAATTGAATTAGAATGCATGCTAAAAGTCTTCAGACTGTGTGTAAAACTGTGAAAAATCACTATTTGGGGAAAATTTAAAACGTGGAACGAATGTTTACTTTTATTGCTTGCATGAAAACTAACATCCGGCGAAATATAAATATTCCCTAAGTTATGTGCATACTTCTGACTTCCGACATGAATGCATGCAACGCGGATCGGGATCGAAAGATAAAAATGAAAGAAAGCAAAAAGCAAGCGCATAAAACCCATGTGTAGCCTCTTTTGTCATTACCACGTTCTTTTTCTGTATCCACTGACGCAAATGCCATTTGCTAGTAATAAAAGTAGGTATTTTGTAATTCACAAATTCAATTACAGCAAATAGATTTTCCTCTCTGTATTACTGAGCATTGTGTAGCACAAGAACACTACAGGCAAATTCCTTTTTTGCAAAGAGCAGCGGAACGCCAGCAATGTTGTCACATGTCGTTTGTTGATCGCACAAACAAATAAATTACAAAGAGAGTGCTTTTTTGGTTAGTTCCATGCAAATTCAAAACACTTTCCTCATTCCTCATTCAGTGGAGAACAGTCAGGAAAATCAAATTAATATAGATTGACAAGAGTTTAGTAGTTTTGGCTGTGCCTCTCTTACTAAAGTGTCACAGTTACATCCATTACTGTAGAAAGTGGCGGGTTTTTACGTAAATAAAAATTCATCCAGCTCTGGAAGCATTTCCATCATTTGGTTCATTTCGTGCATTTAAAAATAGGACAAAAAACAGATTGTCACTCTTATTTACAGAGATGTTCAATTCGAGAAGAGTGTCAAGTGCAGCGTTTCCGGAAAATGCTTTCTATGAGACACAATGCAGTGTTAGTGTTCAGGAAAAGTAGGACTTTAAATTCAATTGCCACAATGCAACACAAAAAGACTGCGTGAAAAGAGAATGCTTTCAGTTTTTTATACACGTAAAGTAGTTCGCAATAACCCTGTTTACGTTGTTCCTGTGTACTTTATGGAAAGGAATGATAATGAAAATCAATCGGTTGGAAAAGAATAAAGGAAAGGAACGCTTCCTTTGTTTGTTGTTTTAGAAAGTTTTTGTGTTCTGCGCGCTGGCATACCGCTCGCTCATACAAGCTGAAAATATGAGCTGAGCGAGTTGATACTACGCGTACAAGGCACATAGGAAAACTATTTTCTGGATAAGCAATATTGTTCCTTGTTCATATATAGATTAGTGTTTATGTTATAAGTATTGTAATAGCCTATCATTCCTCTACTTAGAGGATAACGGAGAGAAAAGAACTCTGCTCTGCTATCCTGTCGCGTTGCCTCTTTTCGATATTTTATTTCTTTCTTTGTACACAGACTAATGTCTGTTTTGTACGAGTATGAAGTGAAGAGAAAAAATGTTCTTTTCGATGGTATGAAGACCGTCCACAGTCTAATTGTGTTTGTTTGTGCTCCTTTTACGTCTTCCTGCTACGCGAAAGCAGTGCAAAAGAAAACTTGTAGAATACTCGTATAACGCAAGGTAACACAACAAAAGGACATGTTTATAATTGTAACTGTTGCTTTATTGCTGTGCTGTTGGTAGGAACCAGCCTGTGTGGCGTTGGATTTGTTTAGTAGTTTTTTAGGCTGGAAGAATATTTTAGTAGTTGGCCGCATATCCAATATTCTCCACTGGACTATCGACCGATGAATTTTTGGTACGTAGGTCTGTTTCTTTGTGTTCAAACTTTTTTCGTTTTTGTTTTTATTTGACCTGGTAGACTTGTTTTGTCCTACCTTTCCCTTCCTTCACGAAATGGAACAGGGAAGAAACTGCAAGTCTACCCATTTACTTACGTTACCCACTGCGTCATCATGTTCCAACTTGGACAGAAAGAGATGCCAAAAGTTGTTGTATAAAATGTTCCCAAGTTCTGCCTGAACTTATTATAGAATAGGATTTACTCTAGTTCAGTTTAGTATTTTCCATGAAGAGGGAAATAGAAAATTTCATGATCGCTCCTATCTTGCTCGTCTTCTTTTTTCTTATAACATCAGCTTATTTTCAAAGTTTTCTTTGCTGGAAAATGCCGGTCTTTATCTGCTTTTACGGTGAATGGCATCTCGCTCTCATAATGGTCCACCTATTACCTAACAAGCCATCTCCTCCCCTAAAGAAACTTGGCAGCGCTCATCGTTACCACTTGAAGAAAAGAAGTGTGCTACGTTACGTTACGACTCACCTTCTTCACATATGTACAACCGAAATGTGTATACTTTTCTCTATAATTTTAAGGCACATACATACGTAAATATAAATATTGATTTCATAGGTGTATGTATCCGCATATATGTAGGTGCCCAACTCAACTCTTTTCGTGTTGCTTAAGAAGTGTGTGATATCAATTGCACTTCCTACCCGTTTACAACTCGTATTATGACAAGTTGACATCAATGCCATTTTTCGTTAAATATGTATTGCCACTTTTTTATGTCCATAACGAATGCAAAAAATAAACTAAGCTCTCGTTCACTACAATGAGCACGATGTCTACATTTTGCTGAGGGCGGTGAGAGCATTTTGCTCACTCTGCCGTGAACGGTCACATTATGCATAAAAGTTGTAGAGGAAAAGAAAAAGAGACATCATTTTTAAGAGGACATGTCGGACCAGGTTCCATACACCATTCCTTTTTTAAACGAATGAAATAACAACGGCGAAATGGAAAAATGGAAGGGGTACACAAAATATCTGAGAATCTTATAAATAGAAAGAAGCAAAAGTTCATCAAATGTTAAACATGCATTATTGTTTGCTGTACATAACTTGACTCTTGACTCACATTCATACCAAGTCCCACACAAGCAATTCAAGCTAATATCCTAAACAATTTTCAGTACACTTTACTGAGTGAGCAAAAATGATGAAGTGGCTGCGAAAGAATCAGAACTCACAAGAAGAAAATTGTAATCTGTAGGTTACAAATAAAAGGCGTGTGGACACACTCGCCCCTTTCTCAAACGTAATGAATAAGGCAAATAAGCCCACTGCTTTAATAGCAGTGCTTACAACGGCATAATAGTACCTAGCATAATATGAGCCAGTGATGAAGTCGCATTTTACGAGTTTTTTCACAACCTTACGATACGACCGATTTACTTTTCTGCATTGTTATTCTGCCCCGATGCAGTATTTTTGTCACCTTTTGGCTTGTTATTCCTTTAGAATGAGAATGGAATAAGAAGAAGAAATAATTGGATGCATAAGCACAACACTTGTATTGGCGCCTTGAATGGAACCGTTTTTTCTTTTAATGTTCAAAGTAATAAAAGCTCAAGACACCCTTGTTCTCTTCAAAACAAAATTAACCCATGAGATAATTGCGTACAATCATTTCACATTTTATTGCAGTTACTATATCTTCTGACTGCAATATGCACCCTGCAGAACCGAGCTCTCTCCACGCTATGACCCATTTTGCCAAGATTTATAATGACCTATCATAAAAGTAAATACAATGGCTGTCATAAAAGTTTTAACAGTACGGTTATGAGTGAGGAGGAGATAGATAAAAATGAGTAACACTAAAAATACAACGGTCTCAATTTCACTCGGGCTCCATTTAATCATCGCTACATGACGCTTTTAATACAGTGTGTACAATACGAACAGAGATGTGTTTCTCCTCTCCGTTCCTAATACAACTTTCATGTCGACACTCAACGATGTGCAGGGCAAAGAAAATATGCATCAAAATATAATGATCAAGTTGAGGATAAAAAGTATGTGACTTACTTAGCTGAAAAGTTTCTACATGCCCGCTTTTCTACTATTCCTCACGGCTAACAGCATACCATAACTTGCAATGAAACTAGATTCATAATTTTTTATATTGGACTGTACATCACGTAAACATTATAGTCATGTTCACTCAAGCTTACCTAAAAATTCCCAAAAGTGAGCTGGGAAAAGTTCTTCGTCCAGTCCGACTATCGTTATACACCGTCCTCTTTCTTTCCTTTCTCACTTTCTTTCTTCTGTAAAAAATCTCACTTCCTTTTACTACCACAACCACACATTTTATATGAGCCTCGACGGAATATCTGAAACTTCCTTGGATGAGCCAACAAAGTGACTGCCACTGCCACTCATACCCAACCTGTTCCATACATAAAATCATTGAACCGACTTTATAACAGGTCTATGATCTTAGCCTAACGGAATCCAAAATTCAGCAATCATGTGTACGTTTGTGTGTGGAGAAGAATCCACTTCAACTCTGTGTTAAAATCTAACCTTCTTTTCTTGAGTATATTACGATATTTTATAAGAGCTGCTTTCATCCATAGTAATAAGGGAGTGGGATGCTTGCGGTTCTAGAAGTATGGTGCATTACCGTATTTACTGTGTGTATGATTGGCGCGCGTACTGTGATAATCAAGGGACTCACACACAAGGCGTCCATCCTGGATATGGAGGAGATTGTAAACATACATGGCAGCATTAAAAGAGCGAGAAATTTTTGCCACATTTATTTACTTTCCTGACACTTTCTTGTAGCCCTCACTTCACCTCTGACCTGGTTGTCACAGTTTGTCTTCGTACATGAAATGAAATGGACCTCCTGATATTTCTTTGGACAAATAGAGTGTTCGTGATGTGGGTTTTTATGCAGTGACAGACAATGGTGCCGTTCCAAAACTAAAAGGCTTAATTTACTGGACGCCACCAATTTTGCAAAGCAAGGATAGACACGTACAGAGAGAAGGTTTCATTTTTTAGCGCAATGCTACAGTGACAAATGTAAAGCCCACAATCACAATGGAATATCGTAAAAGTGAGAAACTCCTCACCGAAGCAGAAATCAGAGCCTGACCCTGGAACTCATTGTTCATTGCCTAAACAATGAACGCGAATGGAAACGTAGCCGAAATTGGATAAGATAAAGCGCTTAAATGCATCGTCATCCTTCGTTGCTTTATGAGATAAGAGAATAAAAAGAAATAAACCCATGTTCCTTACAACTTGGAAAATTACGAGTGGAAGCTTTGTGATGCAATTCGTTTTTGCACTAGATTCCATTGCGTACTGCTGCGCCTGCAAAGTTGCAAATTTTAAAGTGGATTCTACTTCGTTCTTGATCCAATTCCCTTTACATCAGCTAGGTTGACCTATTATCCATAACTTTTAACGTTGGTGCGGGAATACAACATCGTTCTTCAAAGTAAGTAGCTTGGACGATGGTGCAGTGAACGCCGTTGAACCACATTGTCACATGAATCATGTATGCTTCTAATTCAGTGATTGCTAAATATTTGAAACGGAAATGTCTGCTATGTTGCTGAATAACACGAAATGAGTCTAAGGCAACCTTGTTCACCTTGAGCTTTCGAGAAAGAATCTGAGTGGGGTACATCGACAAATGTTTTAAAACTGGAGCTCAGTTTTGAGAGAACTTGTTTAGGAGACATACACAACAAGTTCCACATAGTTTCTTCAGTCGAAGACACAAACGGGTCACCGAAAATAATCGTGCTGTCCTTTCCTGTCTCTCTAAAGAGAATCTTCTATTTACAGAAAATAATGGGAAAGTAACCATATGGTCTCTAAAGTCTACTCCGTCGATGCTTGTACTTGTGTTACATATTTTTCACCAAAATACAAAGACGTGATCATTGGCGGATAAGAACAAGTACAAGGCAACATGTTGAAACCTACGATTGATGTCTGCTATGTTTTAGGAGTGAAAATGGATATGCCGTTACCCTGCTTGAAATACAAAAACTGACTGAATTAAATCATCTATCAACATCAATTTGAGTCTTTTGAGTTTTACATTAGGAGTGAAAGGACATGGAGCCGAAGAGGAAAGGGACTTGTAGGATTACAACGCGATCTGCTTCTTTCTGATAAATAAAGAAATACAGAGCGAATTCACAGAACAAAGTCACACTCTCTTCCCACACTTGCTTTACATGCTTTTATCATTTCCATACGTATTCCATAACTTTCCTTCTCATTTACAAGAAATTACGGATGACAATGTGATGACAGATGTTGCTAACACCAGGAACGGAAATATCGTTGCACATCTCCATTCAGCCTCCTTTAACATTCTTGATGATTGCATTATGCATGATGAAGGTCCTAACATTCTTGCGAAAAACATGTAGGGCACCACGACAGATTTGTAAAAGAAAGCACGACGGAGAAAAGAAGAGGCGGAAGACGAAGGAAAAATGTATCCGGTCTGGTTAAATTTGCCTTGACATGTGAATAATTTATTGCGAGTATAAATCTTGTTCAAGTCAGCCAATGTTTTGAATAAGTATTACTTACTACTTTTCTCTTTTCTTTTCTCTCACACTTCAGAGAAGAGCAAAAACAGAGCTCGTCCCTTAAGGAAAGAAAATCCTGAAGTAAAAATAGAAAATGTAGCTTAAAAACATAATAACGGGGCGTGAGCAAGAAGGTAAAGATGAAGAAATCTGCGTGAGCACACCGGTGCTCTGCAGAGGTCGTGGTTTTGCTGGGAGGGTTAGCCTTTGTGCCGGAGACAAGCTAACTAAGCACCATCATTCTGGAGAGAAGTGTGTCAAGATATTCTCGGCAGTGGGTACCTACGTAATAACATTACCTATGCGCATTTTGTAACGCTCGACACAAAAGAGCTTTTTCCTGTCCCTGTTTCATCTGAGTATAAAATATTTGAGCTCGTCGGTCAAATGCAATCTTCTTGTTCTTTTTGAAAATTGAGTCAAGCATGTTTTAGAGGGTTCCTTGGATTACGTATTATTATTCATCAGATTTACCCTGTTATTAAATTATTTAAATGGTCACTGTCGAAATAGAATTTGAAATACTGCAGCTAAAGTTACTTTTATACAATGTAGTCAGTCAGGTTGCGATTGCGATTCACACCTGATGTTACCCACGTTTTCTCATGATGCAATCACTGATCAGTAACCCACAAAAAACGTAGTAACTGCAACACATTTTCAAAGAGAAGCTTACAGGAAAAAAGCTGCTTGCATTTCCTGCATCCAGTTCGGTGGGTAAGGATGAGAGGTGTCATCGACTTGAAGTTTATCTCCTCTGCGTTTCAAAACTGGATAGTTGAGCAACGACTTTAATTTGTTTGGGCATAAGGAGCAATTGACATGGATTGCAAAACAGCGGGATTGCTACAGTTCTAGTACGCCTCTTACGTAATAAAATATAAATGGTTTGATTATTTAAATGATGAAATTCTATAGAGTAATTCTGTACTGCTAGGCACAAAACTACTATGCGCTACAATCACTTAATTCAAAAAGCATCGGCAAATCCAGTTTGTTTTTACTTCCACACGGGTTACTCGACTGATAGACTGCTGTCTTTAAAAAATCTTTTCACACGTCACTAACGTCATGACATGACTGGCTGACGCGCCGGGCCCACTGGGAAGCAAGAAAAGCAGTAATCATTATTTTCCGCCTTTGGCTTTCGCACATCATCTTATCATTATATCACAGTCACGCCATGCCATCAGAAAAACATCACTTTATTAAATTAGGTGCAAGAAACTTGTAGTTTATTCACGGAAGTCTTTCATCACTGAAGCAGTCCAACCGTGCAACACATTTTACATTTTTCGTGGTTTTTAACAGTAAAAAATTGCTTTGAAAACAACGACAGAGGAAATCTAAAAAGTCATCAGTTCCATTTTGAAGCGAGATAAATCTCGAGGAAATTGCTTGCTTCCTTGTTTCCGATATTTTCCACTTGTTTGGAATAGCCGTAAAACTAAAAAATGCTGAAAACTGTAAGAGGTACATTCATGAAAAGTTGATGGGTGATAACGTTTCTCAAGCCTAAACACTCGCAAGAAAAATTGGCAAGCTTTATATTTGAAAAGGGACATATTTTGCAACCGGTTGTAAATGCAACATATAACAAGCCAAAGCTAAACTGTAGCTCGCAAAGCAAAAGTAAAGTACTACATACTGCAAGAAAGGATTCTTGAAAAATGTTCTAAGTTAAAAACACGTTTCTCTCTGCTCCTCCTTATTTACCTGCCATCGGAAACATTCACCCTACATCACAAATACTTTACTTGTTTAACCTTTATACTTCAGCGATGTCTTTTGCTTTCAATTTAACCTCCTACACAGGGCGTATAACAGACAATTAAACTCTATTTAAGTAAGCAAAATTCCAGATTCTTTATGTACCTATTCGCTTGATTGACATGAAAATTAATTTACTTTGTAGTGTCAGTGGGTGGATACAGTCTCTGTCTCACAAAACTGTCTCTGTCAGGAAATGGTTGGTGAATTGTTTGGACTCAATTAAAACATTGAATCTTCTCATACATATATACAATGCAGTTATGACACAACTGAAATCCAATCAATTAACGTTGAAGTGCTAAAAGCAGAAGTGAAAGCCGGTAAAACTTCCTGTTTCTCGGTAGCAGGGTAAGAAAAGCATGCTTTTGCTTCATGATGTTTCTACTATTGTCAAATATTGAATGTCCTTCCAAATTAGTGTAATGGTTTTCAGCTGCAGGATGCTTTTTGCGTGAACTACTCAACCTTTCAAAATTTTGACAATGTTTTACTTGAATCGACATATGCACTTAAAATAATTGACTGGATTTTCGGAAGCGCATAAGTGAATTTCAACTAGTTTCCATTAGCCTCTTTTCACAAATGTGGAGATGTGTTGCTGATGGGAGTGTTAAATAAGACATTATTGCATTTATGATAGCGTGACCAGCAAAATATAAATGCTCCAAAAGGAAGCTCATCGTTCATTTTTATGAATTTTCTTATGTAAAATTGACGACTTCCCACGAGCCCTGTTTCCTTGTGCATTATTTATGACGTATGTAGCTAATGTGAAACGGAAGTATAAGAATAGATAGATAGATGCAAAAAGTATTTACTATAGAGCTTTCATTTTTTAAATTTACATAATATGTAGATTTTTTCTGCAAATTGCCAAACATTGTGGAAAGCTATATAAAACCAATAATATAAGCAACTGTAAATCAGTTAACGATGACATTTTACAAGTAGGATGATATATGCATGCATTATAGCTGTAGAACTCCGATCTTTTTGTTCGATGTCATAACTCACAAAATTATGTTGTTGGTAATTGATGTGTCAATACTTGTTTACTGCATTTGGGTTATTTTGTTCAATAAGCTTTTTATCACTATAATATCATATTCTTTAAATTATCTGAGTGATTTTGGTTGTGGCGAAAATGTTTGCGAAAAAGGATGTGGAGATGTGACTATGAAAAATGGAAAGTGGAAGGAAAACGCATTATATAGAGAAATGCCAAATAAATTTTGTCAATTGCGCTAATGGCTTCAATGCGACATCAGATTGATTGAAGCTCGATACATTGTCAGCAAAACAAATAACAATTGCATTATATTTCGTGTCTTGGAACTATTTATTATTGCAGACGGATGGATGGATGCATTATATTCCGATTTGACAAATTAATGTAGTGTACGCGCCTTCTCGTTTTTCAAAGGAAATGGAGAAAATGAGTGTGGGTTGGAAGAAAGCAGTGAACTGTATGCGTTAATCAACAGTCCGCTCGCAACTCCTTCACGATTCTGTCAATTACGGTAACAGTATTTGTCCAGGAAGTGATAAAGAGAATCAGAATTCAAGTGGGAGGAAAGGATTTCCATAATTGCATTTTTACGAAATACACCGAAAAAATCATCAACATGGCGCAAGATATTTTATAAGATGGCTGGCTAAAGTTAGACAAAGCCTTTAAACAAAAGGCTTGAGTGTGTGGGTGTCGGTGGCTGCCTGTCTGTCGGTTTTGGAAGCACGCTGGAGAAAGCCGAGCAAGCCTCAGCCTCCTTTGCTTTGTTGTTGCCCTTTTAACTAAAGTCAAATTCTCCCAAGAAAATCTTAACGAATAACAAAAGGGATAAAATCTCAACGTCTAAAAGCTGGAGGAAAGTAGACAACACAAAAGGCCTTAGAAAACAAGTTGATAATGATAGATAGATAAGTTATCGTCATTTTCTTTCTTCTGCTCCAAATTTGACTTGGTTGGTCGGTCATTAGCATTCCAAAGGCTTCTTCTCCTGACTTGCTATTCACACATTACGAAAACCTTACTGTGAAAAGTAGATAAATCGATCCTTTCTTTTTCTTTTGTCATTGTTGGGTGTGCGTGAATGGCACAGCACAGGAAAGGGCTCCAGCGCATTAAGTAATACAATAGAATAAAATCATACACATTTATCTCTGCTTTAGATCAGCGCACAACCTGAGAAAAAGAGACATAATGCGAAAAACACAATCCTAAAACGGGAATTGTGTCACTGTAATTTCGAAGTGTGTGGAAACTTTCTCCTTCAGTATTAATGCGAGCTGACCGTACAAGTGAGCAAACTTTATATTATGTTGCTTTGTGTGCACCAGTCCAGTACGCATACAGTTTGGGTTTGCTGAAGGCCATTTCGAGAACTTTGTCTCTTAGGGGTGGACTTTCTTTACATGGAAAAGTTTTTTTATCCAATTATTCCATTCCACGTTGTGTGTATATTTCATTTCCTATTTTTCATACAATGCAATACAAAAAAATAACTTAAAAGTATCATGGTTGGGATCCGTTGCAGATGGAGAATGCTATTTGTATAAGGTATTGTGGTGTGGCAGTAAAAATGAAAAGACATTCAAAGGGACCAAAAAGACTTTAAAATTCATGTAATCACCAAACCACTGACACCACACCATTCCACAAAAGACAACACTAGTATCTCTGTTTGTTAACGATTCGAAACCAAAAAATTCGGGCTTTGCCTTGCTATCTGTCCAAAATAAATAACATTATACACGCACATTCATAACTTTAACTATAAAAGGCTCTTTCTTCCAGTTCTGTTTCTAGCCATAAGGCTATTACCATGAATAGGAGGATATTCTCTCCTCTATATCCATCTATCCTTGTTTTTTGTATTGATTTTTCATTTTACATACTGGCAGCGAAAAGCGCCTCCTTCCTTGTGAGAAGTGCTTGCTTTCTCGTTTTCTCCTCGTGTTACTTAATGCTTCGTTCATATGTATGTATGCGTACCACTTTTACTTTCCTAGTTACTTCACTTTTCCAATCTAAAATATGTATATATTACTATTACTACGTGTTCGTTTCCCTTTCTCTGACATATTGCCACTCAACGGGATGGATTCACTGTTCTAACGCATGTAGGTGCTTAAATAACTACATTTTATGCAATGCTCACATTTCACATTTCCATTCACGTGTTCTCCAAAATAGTTGTACGTACAGTTGGAGTTGAGTGCTGTTGTGCGGTGTCTGAGTGAATTCGTACATGTGCTGGGTACAAATTGGATTTACACATTAAGTTCTACTAAATCAGAAATCGTCCGGTCTTGCCATCTGTAGATATATGAGTATAATCCTTAAATAGAAATTCAGACCGTCAGGTTCGTATCTTACTCTTACCTGCCCATAATTAAATAAGACTTACCGCTGTATTTGATGAGTTCACTTTTGCAGAGTGAAGCTTACGCTCACTCACTTTATCTAGCATCTACAAAAGGCTCCGAGCGGCAGTAATAACAACAGCAGCTTGTAGGTACCCAAATTCTAAATGCGCTTTGCCCATTTCCCTTCCAGCAAACTCGGTAAAGTATACGTAAATTAATGAGATGGAAGGGAAACCAATTTGAATCACAGGTCAGATAATGCAGTGGAGAACGGGGTTAAATTATTTCTCACTAATTATCTTCATATTATTAAGTCTTCATGAGATGAGTGTTATGCTTGAAGAGTTGCCAAATGTGTGCAGTGAAATTCTGCGAAAGCCGAACTCAGCTTTAATTATAGCGATAAAATGTAGCCTTTCGTAATAGGTTTATCATTTTCCCGATCTCTAGACCTAGCCTCGTCTCATCATTTCCTCTTTTTGTTTAGATTAATTATAATTAATGCAAATATAGTAAATCTGTATATCCATCTACCAAAAACCAGGCTGATAACAACGCCTCATGCAAAACTGTAAATCTCTTTCATTCTCCGTTTCAGTGATCCTTTTGGTTCAAGTATCAGGAGTTGTTCTGTTCTATCTAAAAGGTATATTTATGAAAATACGAAATATGAATTCAAGTGTATACACAATTTCCTTGACTTTTGGAGCTTAATTCAACCACGTTTGACTACTAACATGAAGTTTGAATAACGTTTAGTTTACTCATGTCTGATCAATTGAACATTTCGCCGGAGAACATGTCAGAAAAGTTGTAAACATATCCCAAGCGTTCCTGAACTTTTATGAATTTGCTTTTCACCATGCCATGAAACCAATTGAACAGAAACGAAGTAGCAAAATCAAAAACAGACTTTGATATTGTCGATGATGTGAGTATACCTAGTACCTACCCCAACTAAAGCAATTTATCAATTTTCTCCGAATATTACATTTCAGTCGATGAACCTTTTCCATTGAGCGTATAACCTTTTGCAGATACTATTTACACACTATTATGCTGACAAGATTACACAGTTGCAGCTGCAAATAATGTGTATTGTGTATCAGATGCACAAAATTGTTTCAATTTCTCTCAAGAAACTGATACCGGATTCCAATTTGGTGCAAGAAAGAATGGTCGGAGACTTTAAACAATACAGTTTAGTCTAGTCCACCTTGAGCAGTCTAGCCTAGTCATGGCCATCCGCAAGAGATGACAATATTACTGGTATCACTGAAGAAGGGCCCTCACGTACGACTGCATTCTATAGAACTGTTACGTTACTTCCACCGACCAATTTTTTATTTAAAAAATACCGTCGCAGTATTATACAACCTTCAATTGTAACATAAGTCGTTATCTGCAGTTGAAACTAAAGCATTTCTTCACATTTGGCAGATATATACAATATATATAAATAAGCCGAGAAAATATTGAGTCTCGCCAAACCAATTTTCACAGCGAAAAGCAAAAACGATCGTTATTTCAACGTTTCTCTTGAAGAGAATGGAGGGAAGTGAGCCGAATTCATGATTACTGGAGCTACCTCTTCATATGTATATCTTTTTAAATGACGAAAAATTATTCTCCGCCTGATTCACCAAACATAAATGCTTTCCCATCAGATTACAATTGCTTCGAGTTTGTATCAAAATCCTACTGCATCAATTCCTCCGTACAGTAAAAAATTCTTTGCAATTTTTTTCTTTGAGGGCTATCATGCATTCATTTTCTCGTCACTTTTCCGCGTCGATTTCAGCTCCATTCCTGTGCATTTTTTATGGAAATAAGACGAAAATTGTATACAATGCTCTTTTACGCTTTCTCCCAGAAGGCTGCGAGTTTATCTTCGGAGGATTGGTCGAGTGGTGGAAATGAATGCAAGCGAGAAGTTAATGCACAGCTCTGATGTACATATATTTGATGATGTTTTCAAAAAAGTTGGTCATATAGAAGCAAAACTGCTGCCTGGCTTCAGGGGAAGACTGATCTGATAAGAAATTTTGCAGACAGAAATTTTGTGTATTCCAATAGCGTGTCATGAGCGCAGCTCCACCCGTATCGATAGAAAGCATCGCATAATGAAAACATTCATTCCAGCGTTGCATAAAGCGTGTGCAAAACCGGTGAAGATACGGTGTACACGCCGGAATCTGCTATGGAAGTCACTGTGTGTGCACAGTTGCACCATTCTGAGAGCGGAACGTCGATAATGCCATTTCAAATGATTATACTGGATCCACATTCATGTCATATTTGAATCCATATTTTACCTGAGCTTGTGCCGTGGGCCGCGCCAAGTATCACTCATAACGTCTGCAGATATTTCGAGAAGTAAATTCAAGTACGGAATATCTGGAAAAGACCTTCAATACCTTCACGGATCATTCCATTTCGTATAAAATGAGTGTCACTGAATTTCTGTGGATGATCCCCACTGCGAATAGATAAACACAAGCATTTTTAGACTTCAGCGAATTGGAAACGTGAAGCGACAAAAGTAGTGGAAAGGGAGAGAAACGGGTATGCAAGATTCTTATCAGCCGTTAATTATTTAATTGGGCGATGTTTAAAAGGCACTGACCGCAAGTTTGTGGTTTTGGATGTAAACAAAACTCGTCCTTGAGGTGTGTACTCGATCCGTGTGT
>VYYJ01002196.1:0-23213 GCA_021029165.1 Cyphoderus albinus | reverse complement strand
TTTAGAACGTACTAATAAAAAAGGAAAGGTGTACATTGTACATAAATACATTAAAATGATTGAGATTTTGGTGGTGGCAAGTCGATTACCCCACCCATTGTTAATACTACAATAATATTACTACATTGACACTTTTCTACTGAATAGAAACTGGTGTGAAAATATCAACATCTCTAAATATTGTTTGTCACTCATTCAAGAATGACTAGGTTGGTTTTACCTGTGGGGAAAATGTATAATTCACACAGATTTGTAGCACATTTTATAATGTTCTATTATGCATTAGTAATATGTAAGGCTCATGACAGTCCTTAATTTATGTTAGTTATGTTACATGATAGTATTAGTTTTAAGTTTTATAGATCAGGGTTAGTAATTTTTGTTACAATTTATTGATTGGGTTACATACAAACCCATCTTTTTATATAGACTTCCTCCTTACCTACTGAAAAGTAATTTGTCAAGAGTTCCGTTCGACTTTTTTATTGTGTTTCTGGATTTTGTATTTCGCAACTGATGACAGAAAATGTAATGTACATACCTAATATATTACATATTTCGCAATCGTTTGTTCTGTTTTGTTTGTTTAGCGATGATTTTGGTTCTACTGTTTTAATAGATGCCCAACTGAAATCAAAGATTAATATGTATACTTCTAAAAGAATCGTACAAAATAATAATTAGTGTATACTTCTTTGATAAACCACCCAATTTAATATTGAATCCACGTTTACGTCAACAAGAAAGCAATACACACATGAAACATTGTGCATGATTAAAATAAATTTTTACACTTAATACAAAGGTACAACAATCAAAGGATCTTTACTGCTTAATTTACACCAAAACAATCTTGCATTAAAATTAGATAGTGTTTACAATTTATATTGTAGGTTATTCTGGTACTCATTGCTTCTTCAGTTCTCCTTCACAGTCTGTTAATCTCGGACTTCACATGACAATTAAAACGGAAACCAAACCACATTTGTGTGCTAAATGAAACATTTTTAGATTTATACTGTTATACTTTTGTATATATTAAACTTTAATGTAAAAATATCAATTGATCCGTCATAAGGTTTAGGAAATCCTTAATTGTTGTTTGTATTTTTAGCTCCAAAAATTATGTCAGTTCATGAATTCAAATTTGCAATGTTAAAGACGAAATTCTGATGATACTGACTGATTGAGTCATCAAATACTCTTTATATTATTTAATTGCCATTCTTTTATCTTTACAAATCAAATTTTGTGTTGTGTACAGTCAGTTTGATATGCATAAGGTTCCACTCTAAAAATATTGTTGATCACATTTGTTGAGGATTCTTCGTTTCTTTTGACTTGGAGAAAATCAGCTTAAATTTGTATACGCTAAAATTATTTGTTTTATACGCATATTGCATTGTTAGAAAAACGCATTCATATTTGTTGCAGAATCGCAGTTTGAGGATTCTTTGTTTCTTTTGACTTGGAGAAAATCAGCTTAAATTTGTATACGCTAAAATTATTTGTTTTATACGCATATTGCATTGTTAGAAAAACGCATTCATATTTGTTGCAGAATCGCAGTGTCTTACTTGTTTTAGGTTTAAAGAAAATGTTAATACTTATTTTAAGTCTGCTTGTCTTGTAATAATTAACATTAAACTTGAGTTCAATTATTTACAATCACATTGCTTATTTGTGCTCCAAATACATCGGCATTCATCTGGATTGATCGGTGTATCTGTTTGTACTGTAATTGAATAAAAATAAATTATATAAAATAAAAAATTGCCAAAATAATTTGGAATTTGGAAACCTTTTATTATTGACTTTGTAGCATGTGAAACGATTTATTTATATACAAATTAATTTACATATTACTCTGTCCCATCTCTGTATTTACCTCATTTTGTAATTTCCTCTTAAGAGACCTAATCACAATTGACAGTGCTAATTGCATTTATAATTCTCAATAATTACGTGGCTCAAAATGTGAGCGTGGTGGGGCCGAAGCGAAGTCTTTGTAGAAATAAACCGCAATCAAAAATTGTGGCTTTGCTAAAAACATTAATGTATTAGCACGTCCCTGGATGATTAAAGATTCCTGTGCATATTCACTTGTAAATTCAAATTCGTTAAAAGTTCCTGCTTTGATACATGTGATGCAGATTAATTCCAAGACTCGGACCCACATGAAACAATTAAGGCTGTGCATGGGATGTGATTAGAGAAAATTAAAATGATAATGATTTACAATTTGACAAATGCTCACGAAAAGTCTGTTTTCCAACTACATAGACTCTTGGTGTAAAACTTTGAATTTTACAGGTGTACAAAATCTCTCAACAAAGTAACGAAAATGGCAGAAAGGATAAAACTTAAATTGTATTTTGGTATCTTTCAGTTTGACCCTTACTTTTTACTTAGGTGGCAGTTGATGAACCGAAGAACAAGTATTAAATTCGTGTGTGAGTGCGAAAAAGATGCCTTTGTTGAACCAACCCCGTCGGCTTCCTACTGCGCAGAATTGAGATCCTCGTTAAGAGAACTGCAAACTACAAACAACTATAATTTCAAGAAAAACCTGTGGAATCAAGTTAAATTGCTTAATTATTATTTCTTGCCTTAAGCACTAATTGATATCAATAGTTAATAACAGAACTTCATTAATTTAAGTGCTTTGCATAAATTACACGGAGCAGTAGTAAAGCGGCTATAAAACAGTAGGAAGTAAGGATTCACTGCAAAATTATGCATGGATCGTTTTCAGAGAATCAAGTATCGCTGCAGTAATTTTTCTTGCTTTTCCTTTGAAAGTTTTTTTTTATTTAGTGAACATTGGTGAAAATTATTTTACAAATAAAATAATACGCTACGTAAGCAAAGGAGAGCCTACATCCAAAGAATAAATAGTAATTAAATCGGTGACATTTTTTCTGGCGTTTTGTAATAAATAACTGATGCCGCATACTTTGTCGATGCGAAAATTCTTTTCTCATCGTAGAAATTGTTCGTTCGCCATTAAATGAGAGAATTACTTTGCTACTTTAGCATTTTAATATTCATTTCAAAGAATAATGGGGTTGAGCGTTGAGATTTTTAGCAAGGAAATCATGCAGAGTTAAAAAGCAAAATCATTCAGAAAAGTTGAATGCTGCATGTTTTAATTGAATTGGCTTATTTCGACCTCTAGGCATTTTGTCAGGATTTTGATGCGATGATGTGATGTGCAAAAGTGTGTACCTATGTTTATCTGCCTCTGCGGTCTTGGTCTTCTTGAGATTCGTTTTTCATATGATTTCTGATAGCTAGTCACCGCAGCAGTTTACTCCTTAGGGTTCTTCGGTACATAGGCAGAAATTCCTGTATTTACGCGCTTAATTGAATTAAATTAACCAACAGAACACGTCGGCCTAAGTTCTTCGCAAGTTTGATACATGTGTTTTATTGCCGTTTTCCTTATATTATTTTTCACAAATCAAATCCGCGCAGCATTATCAAAGATGGGAGATGAAGATGAAAAAGAGATGGTTTTGTGGTGTTCGTTGTGCCACATGCTTAATCTTATCTACGCTTGTGAAGATTTGCGGGTCGAAGGACATTCAGCTTATCTGTAGAAGTAGCTCTGAATATGATTTATAAAGTTCGCTTTTGGTTATTAAATTCTGGAAATTGGCGACTAATTGATAACGTTTAAAGTTTGTGAAATGGAGAGCTTGAGAAAACAAAGCAAACGATTCTGGGGTAAACAGTGATTTGTCCATTGATTCCTTTCGCAATCCCGAAGGTGCTGTGGTTATACAAATGTTTGATTTTCATCTAATTCTGAAGGCCGTTTCATATCTGAATCAGGGTCAAAGTCATAAGCCGAATAAATGTAAATGTGATTTTGTTGACTGTGATATCGTTTCTCGTAATACAATATCCATACAAACAACAAATTTGGGGAAATCTTAACGTTTCTGTATAACAAATGCTGTTTGTAGAAAGATTCATTTTATGAATTTAATCTGTATTCTTTTCCCGTGGATTTTGTAAAGAGAAATTCGTTTTTGGAATTCAGCAGAATTTCTTGAGGTGATATTTTCTTATCTTCGCAATTTGACTCCAACATTCAAAAATAGCTAAATAATATAACCATTACAAACTGAATACATATTTTTGTGCTACCAAATGTAAGAAAGGTCCATACAGTTAACCTAAACAAGGTTGTTTACACATTAAAAAGTTTCTTTTGGAACGAATAAAAATAGTGTAATTGCGATTTAGTCCAATAATTTGTCAACTTGGAATAATTCAAAATGGTAAAACTACGGCGAGCAAGTACAATTGCTTTCGCCAGACCCACAAGGCTTGGTGGATTCTTGGAACGAAACATCGCGAGACGGTAAGTTTTAAAAAAGCTTTTAAAAGTCTCTACTGCTTTATATTTTTATTATTTTATGTTCCATTCATTTAAGTATGAAAATGTAATTAATGAACGCATGGTACCGGCACGATTCTCATTAATAAAATCAACATTTCTAATAAATTATGTCAAAGGTTTAAAACCGTGTAGTACAATCACTCTTACACGCCTAAAATGAAAGTGACCACTTAATTTAAAAGATCACTTACTGCTTTATGAAGTTGTAAAATACGAAATAAAAATGGTATTGTAAGAAGTTATTTAAAAAATAGTTTGAGAAACCCAGAAACGTCACACGGCAATGAATGAAGTGATTACGGGCTTGCAGTGCAAAGAGTAACAGAAAATATATCAGGAAAGAAAAAAGAAAGGGAAAAGAAAATTATAGCGCTCATAAACTAGTTTCGCAGCAATATTTTTATGTACTTTGGATAATATGTACATGTATTCCAAGTCCCTTTAATTTTAACAGTTTTTTATTACTAATAAAATTACCTGCTGCGTGCATTTCACGATATTCTTTCTGAATTTGATTTGTGTAATGAAAAGAGGACGATTTGAGTTTCATTTTTCTTGTCGAACCTATTGGGTAAATTACCGCTTTCAAAAAACTGGAAGAATTACAAAAGAAACATTCGGGAACTTCCAGCAGCATCTTTAGCACCATCCTTTTGTTCTTTCTCTACTGGATTGTTATTGCTCCACTGATTTGAAAAAGTTATATTGTACAAAGTTTAAGGGCACCCTGTAAAGTTGCGTGACAAGTTTGGAGAGTAACACCATCGAAATGTTGCAGCGGTTTATTGTTCATTTAAAAAGGTTTCTTGTCAATGAGTTTTCATTTCTTTCACTCTTGCACCTCAGTTGTGTTCTAATCTCCTCTACTGGTCATCATTTTTATTTTTATTACTTGTTGAATTTCCCCTTCTTACGCAAGCATGAAATGACCTGCGGTAATATTTTTTGTTTCTAAAACACTGGATAGATTATATGATTACTATTTGTTTTGAAATAATGGGAATAAGTTAGTTTGTAATCAAATTTTAACAAGGAAAGAGACAGTATAACAAAAAGTATTCATGTGTCACTTCAATAACTGATAGAATGGTCCCACTGGTTTTTGGTAAGTTTCTCACGCTTATTTCGCAGTTCCAAACTAGCAATGTCCACTTGACCAATAGGCACATTTATGAATATGCATCATAATTTGTCTGAAATGATTTTCATGTTTTGTAAATAAAAAATTCTAATCGTTTGAAGAAAAACTAGGCTCTAGGGGTCCTGCTGAACTGTTTTCCCTGAGAAGAAGTTGTTATTTATTTACTGTAGGCAAATAAGTCTAGTCATACCATAAACACTGCAGAAACAAAATTTAATACAAAACTGAAGCACGAAAAAGAATTTTGTCCGTTAGTTGCTGCTGCTGTATATTGTATATTGCGTGTATAAATTATTTTAATGGTATTTAAATTTCTTATGTAAAATGTTTCACCCCGGTACAAGGCAGAAAGCAATTGCAGCACATTGAAAGCCATTCGAATAAAATCATATGTAAAAATCCGTGTAACTTTCAATACAAACATTATCAATCGGTCGTCCAAAATCAATTTACATAATTATTAGTAAAAATGTTTAACGCGTAATTTGGAACTTTCTCCAAACTTCGAGGATAAAAAATCCGAGGCATGAATAAAGTCCAGACAGACTTTTATCATATTATTTAATACAGCTTAAAAATTGCTAGTTTTATTGTATTGACTAAATATAATCCTTATCCTGATGCAACCTTAAGTATGGAAAGCTATTTGATTCGGTATTAATAGCGTGCCCTATTGTCATCATCTAAGCAAGGATTATTGACCATAATCGTAAGTTTGGAAGAAGTTTTCTCTCTTACGGGCAGCACCTTGCGATCTATACATCGCATTATGCTTTTAGGAAAAGCAGATTTTGCTCCTCGTGTCGAATTGTCAACAAATTATAATCTGGGAATAAATTCAATCCATGTGTAACGCAAACGCGGCTGCGTGAATAGGCGAATAATAAAGGATTACAAGTTTGAGTTGTGTCTCCTCAAACAAATAATTCCTTTCCCATTCAAGGGTGGCTCCTATATAATAAGTAATAACATAGGCAATATCGAAGCCGAGCTACCGAGCTGACCTTTATTTTTCATTACCAGCTTATTATTATTCTATTATTCGTACTTTAAAAACTCTTCATAACTCTGCCACTTGCGCAACCAACCGCCAATACAAATGCAATGTTCCGCCAAAGGTTTGTGGTAATAATCATATATCTATCAGTTCATGCATCATAAAGTTCAGAAACATGATTTGCCTTTGTCAACTGTTTTGCAAAGATTTCTATTCTGACACCAGGTGTAAAAGATTTGAATACGAGCAATTCATGACATAAAATTAGTTGCATCAAAAATAAATTCGAAAATAATAATAATAATAAAATTCGTGGCTTAATATTAATATACTACTGCGAACGCTGAACTATTAATTTTTGCATGTAGGTAGTATAATTTTACAACTACTTTTCCTATTGTCAAGAAAAAATATAATTTTCACAAAATATCACTTGAAGTAGTTAATGGTTGATAATAATAGTAATGCTGATGACTGTCCCTGCTACGCCTTTGCCAATGCTGCTAACTCAGGAAACACTGAAGTGTAATAAAATTAGCAGTTAAGTCATAAACTATTGTTGACAAAAGATCTCACAATGAAAATATATTACAACGAACTAAACTTAGAGTGAAAAGAATCTTTTGAGTAGGATGACAGTAAATAATGAAGTCCTGGAGTGCTGGCATGCAGCAGGCAGGCATATTACACTCGTCAAAGGCCGTGAGTAGTGCAATATTGTATATTTTGTCATAAAGTTTTAAAGCTGGCCTGACTTTAATTGGAACATATGTGACGTATTTTATTTCTATACAGAATGCAGAACTTGGACAAAAAGTAAAGCTATTTTATCTTCAATGATTCATAAGTCTCCGTTCGTGTGGGGTGGCTTTTGCCATTGTTCTTGTACTTTGCGCCCCTCTGCTTTTACTTAGTAATACGTAAATGGAGCATAATTCACTTTGAATTTCAGATCGGGAAGAGACCCTTACATAACTCTGCAACTCAAACTCACCCTGCTTCTGGAGCTCGTGTAAAACCACTTTGGGCAGGGTGTTTTGCCGACTCATTTTTCACAAGCTGAGTCAATGACAGCATTGTATTTTCCTCATGCAACTGATTATTTTTTACTGTCAGTAAAATATGAAGCACATATGTATAATATTGCACCTAGGTTTTGAATTTAGAAATTGCCAGCCTTATATCAAATTTTAGGTGGCAGCTTACATGACATTTCTCGACTGGTGGCCCTGGCTAGATCCAATGATTCAGTTGTTTACTGTATTACAATCACAATGATGTTTCATTTTTTATATTTAAAAAAAGGAGGAATTTCTAGTGTTGAATAACACAAATCCTTTTGTTTGATCCAAACTTGCACTTGAAATGATTTACTGTCTTAAATATTGTTACATGTGCAATTGAAAAGAGAATTTTAAATTTGGATACTGCCCCTTTAACTCAGGTTGAATTGGGCACAGGTTGGTTTTAAACGTTTTGTCAAATCAACCCTTGGACTAGATGGACTAAATTTTAACAGACCACCTGCTTAATACCTTTTGACTTTGTTTACTGGCCGCTTGTGAGGCTTTGTTGATTTTGTATTAAATTTCGAATTTTTTAACTAACTAAATACATTTTACTCGTTTTACAAAATTCATTCAAGACTTTGATTCATTTTGCAAAATATTTAAAATTATTTACAATCTGATATGGATTCATTTAATCTCAATGGCAGTTGGAAGTTTGAAGAACCGTTGTTTTTGTATTTTAAAAAAAAATATTCATTAATTCATTATTCATAAGTATAAAAATCAACCCCTAGAAATAAAGAACTTTAGGAACAAACATGTCAAACGGGACTGACTAATCGGATACAAAGCAATACGATGCTTCATCCTAGTTCATCTTTCAACTCTCTTGTTTCCTCTTTTGTCCGCTACTAAACATTCATTAACGCACAAGTATTTTACTACCCCTTTTCGAAAATCAACTTTGTGCACAAACGGTCAAGTTTACAGTCCACCAATAATTCATGCTCACATCTCGAAATAGAATGCGTCATTCGGTCAGATGCGGATGCGTCGGACAGATGCAACCGAGGGTTGATTCGGGTTGCTGTCAGTGGGTGCTACTATATTGAAAAGCTCCAGTAATTATGCATTTTGAAGGAAGCCAGAAGGGTGCCCAACGTACCTTCATCATCAAAGCTTCTGTAAAATTGACACGTGCTATATGCAGTAAGCTACAAGAGTGCTCGTACCACACCCTTTGTGAACTTCGGTTGTAACTCTCATGCCGTAAACTTGCAATGTCACACAATAAGCGAGAGATAGATACGTACCCTTCAGCCAGTCGAACGTACATACTTATATGAACTTATTCTCCAACAACAAACCAAGTGACATTATAAAACATTTAATTCTGGCAAGCTTGATTAGCGCTACACACATCATTTATTTCATGCACTTTAAATCTTTGCCCTGTCGGGACTTGAAATTCATTATTTCTTAATGTCGACAGCCAAGTGGCATGTGAAATGTACACATACACAACATAATATAACAATAAAAAAGGGGACTCCTCACGCATTGATGCTTTTGTGACAGTGACATGTGTCTCCCGTCCTGGAAGTGATCATGCAATGTTTTGCTATTATTATTAGGACCCACATGCTTTTTACAGCTTGGAATCAAATCAGATAAGAACGAAAGATAGTACATATATTATAAAAATAAAAAAGTCATGCGGTGATGAAATTAAAAATTTCGTGATGTACATACGAAATTTTTATGCACATTTTTAGTCAAGACTTTAATCTCATGTAAGACGGTTAAAGTGTTTGAGGCTCCCTTCCCATTGGATTTAATATTATTGCATTCAATCCAGTGAGCGCAAATATTTTACATACTTACATATATGACCTGAATATTATTGGTTTACTTTGTTATTGTAACTCTTAAAAATGTAACCGCATTTTATGTACAAATAAGATAGGTTTCTTTCTATTAAAGGTTGCATGTAACAAAGACCTAAATACACAAAGAAACTCTTGGCTATTCGAAACAAGCCCTCCATACGACTTTAGTAACTCAAGTCGAGAATAAAAACAATGATTCTAAATAGGAAGTTGTATCTTATCGTGTTTACATGAAAGCTTTACAATTAAACATGGCTTGTAAATAAATTACTTAGAGTAAATCCTTACTGCATAATTGTCACAAGGTAATCAATATGTCACTTTACTCAATTGGTCTTATACAAGTATTCATAAAAAATCTCGGCCTTGATCGTGAAACGAATGCTTGATATGCGAATTGTTAGATTAGAGAGCTCGATTTACTTTATCCATTACCACGTATTTATTAGCTCTTCTTAAAGGCGTGACTTCCTGCTGAGCACTGAGTTCATTTAACAATTTGATATCATTAAATAACTAAGATCAGACTGAAAATGTGATAAAAATAATATTCTCTACAGACCAGATTATCCATCTTGAACTTTAAATAACCTTCCAGCAAATACATATTTCATTTTAGAATTCCACGTCGACCCGGTAAGATAATGTTTATATCTGCTGGCTAAGAATATGTGAATGTCACAAAACTAATTTCAAGGGATGATTTTTGACAAATGTCAATGACGAATATTAGAGGGACATAAAATTGTCAACGAGGTTTTTTTCATGGAATAAAATTTTTGCGATACTAAGTTTAAAGAGGGAATAATAAGCATGACAATAATTGTATCAACTTTTTAAGTCTGCACAACATCTTAATAAACTTTAACATCGCACCTAAAACCAAGACGTAGTTTAATTTTAGGGTGCAGGGAAAGTGCAACAGTAAATGTGGTTCAGCAGTACATCAAACCATTTAATTAAACCCAATTTGACAAACTGATTGAGCGTACTTCATCAATTGTCATAAGTCACGGATAACCTCTCACTAACCATCATCTTAATTATTTATTATTCATCGTTGAAGTGCAATCATCAAAATACAAACCGTGACAGTACAAAATGAATTGGTTCATCTGGCTTATTAATATTCTTCCTGATGAAGTGTGAAGATAGTGTAGTGAAAAGCTCACTAATTAAGCGTAAGACCACGGTAGTAAAGTTTTTCGCACAGTCATATATGAGAAAAATAATTATAATTATACGCATATTATGTACCTACTTATAAAACAATAAACTTCGGATTCTTCCAATTAAGCCAGAAGATATACCTCACCTGAAATATATACTAATGCATTTGAGCACTTTTTACGCTTCTCGAAGAAAATGGATGTGATCATAAAACATTTTACTTTCTTCATGCTCCAACAACCCACATTGTAATTAGGCTAAATCCATTTACAATGTAGCAGTTATACAGCCTCAATATCATCTTTAGAAAAGCAAATATGTTGTAAATTGTATGTACGGTAAGAATAAAAAGCCTGTTTATTACTCATTATTACAAGTAATTAGTTGTGGTAATTCAATATTCAATCGAGAATAGTAAAACTACAATAATAACTTTATACGCACAAGCTATCAAATGTAGTTTGGTGTTACTAGACACATTAGACAAATTACATACCCACATTCACTTTTGTTGAGACGTGTACCGCATTCTTACTAGGATGCGTTGTACTGCAGAACTATCAAGAAAACTTTTTTCGCTACTTGCTAAAAGTATTTGCTCCACACCTTGTTTACATTCCTTAAATCTCTACATTTTTCATTAGTTTTGATATGGTAAAACAAACAAAGAAATCAATGGCACTAATGCACAATTAAAGACAAATAGTAGGACTCTCGCGGTAATAAAACATTTGTCAAATTAATCATTTCCATTGACTAATCGAATGAAAAGGAAAAACAACCGCTTCCCAACCTTTTAGTTAATTGAATGCATAAATGCATTCGGCAATCATTAAATATAAAAGTGGTCAATCGACGGCCGGCCTTATTTGCTCAGCCTGATGCAAAAATCAACTATAAAAGTTTGCAACTACATAACTACATATACGATGAGCAAATTTGTATTTTTATTATCAGCAAACACGAAAATTATATGGCAGTAATTGGATGTTTTATAAAGGTACCGTGTCCGCCTTTCTCAATTCAAATCACTAAAAATTCTACCTATGACTTCGTTTCTGAAATAAATGCGGCACAGCTTAATACAGCCAGATTCAGTGCATAGATTTACATTAATTTATACATCGTATCAAAATCGAAAACTAAACTATGTCTGAAGTAGCATCGATACGGTGGTAAACAAAGAGAACGTATCGGTGATTTTTAGCACAAAAAAGTTACAATTTGTCCATTCGCTCTGGGTCCATTTTCCCTCTTTATTGTGTAACTTGTTAACATTTCTGTAAGGCTGTAGCAAGTTAGCTATAAAAAATTTAGGCAATTTGGGTCTGTCCATCTTGAGCTGTAAATCATGCCGTGCAATGCCACTCATTACGTGTTCCAACTTCCCACTAAATACAATTTATTTAATGAATTTTATCAGAAGGAAAAGGGTTGTACCTTACTCAACTCTACTCAATGAAAAGAACGGAGAGTTGTCTTTTGCTTCGGCATTCCTTACTCTTATTAATGGTTTACAAATACGTTTCATATTATTATCGAATTATTCATAATTACATGATATTACTCGTTTATCGTTCATTTTGTATAAACCTTGTGATTGTATAACACTTAAGACACTAATTACGACTGTGTCGATCAGTTTGTACACGAGATAATGAAATGAATGAATGTGTAATCAAATCAAGGTAGCCTTTACTTGTGGCTAATTATAATGGCGATAATGACATGACTATTAACAATGCAGAAAGCTCCATACCCTTTCATTAACAATTATTTCTAACTATATTGACGTAGATACCATTCAAAGTCTTCACTGATCAGATAAATAATTCACTTTTGCAGAACAAAAATGAAATTCGCTCTGGTTTACATTACAAAAAGTGCGTAGGCATCAAACATGACTGTTCTTTGGAGGCTCCAACGATGAAAAAATGCTGTACCACAACCACAACACATGAGAATATTTATTACAAATTATAATACATGGAAGTAGTGGCACTGGCTTACTTTCTGATAACGAATATTTAAACACTTTTAACGAAGCAACATTGTTCCTTCTTTCTATATAGTTTTAGAATTTGAATCTTGGTCAACAATTTTATTTGAATTTAAATCCAATCTGTCTTTTTTTGTCTTACTATTAATTGCTAATTGCAACATTGCCGTGATGTATAGACAAAGAAATATATAGAAGAAAAAATAAAACCTCGAATCCAACAAGATCATTTAGAGCCTTTGTGTGCAAGCGCGCGATCGGAAATTCTTCATTCTCTACCCCATGTGTTAAAGAATCTCCGTGTCGTTTTGCTACAGTATATGAAAAGGTGTATTGTGAATATGAACACGTGGTACAAAACTAACAAAGAAACTGCAATAAATGTCAGCAAAATGATAAATTTTGTAAATCATTGTCTCTAGGTATGGTATGGTCATGATAAACTCTCTTGCTGATTA
This sequence comes from Cyphoderus albinus, assembly GCA_021029165.1. Taxonomy (NCBI): domain Eukaryota; kingdom Metazoa; phylum Arthropoda; class Collembola; order Entomobryomorpha; family Paronellidae; genus Cyphoderus; species Cyphoderus albinus. The sequence continues at coordinate 10,138 of VYYJ01002196.1, read as the reverse complement.
TACGCAAAATGGATGCCGTGATATAGACAATTTGCTACAATTGCTCATTTAATTTCCAGATATAAAACAAGCTAGGAAGTAACAACATGTCGTACCTTCTTACCTTCCGCGTATAAATGAACTAAGGTTTTCGTTTTTAATAAATCGTACAATTATCTGTGAATTTGAAATGGGCAGATATGCATAAAAATAGCAAACGTTGTCACTTAATTAAAAATAAGATTGATGTTGATTCGTGTTGAAACGACATTATTTTGGGTATCTTTATTGCTTTTAGAATGCATGCATACAATTTTGTGTCTGCATCCAACGTCATTATGGAAGTGTGAATGGGTCTGGTCTGATCCCATCAACCTGAGTACTTCCTTATTTCACACGTTTAACAAATGAATGCTTATTAAAGGTAACACAATATAAAGGAGAACATTTTTATGCTAAACTTTCTCTACATTATTTCCAAGCTTCACATCACGCAAATTTGTTACACCATCACTATTACTTTTAAGAAAAATCAGGAAATGCCAATTTGATATGAACTGAATTGTGCACACAATTATATTAATTTTTTTCGGTTTAGACTTTAAAGGTCCTCAAATGTTTACAAGCCCGCATGTTGGTCTGTCGTTACGTATGAGGATAAATGTCGTGAAAAGATGTGGACGCAATTTGAGACAGAAAATTCGTTGAACCTTTGAATTTTAAGAAACCGTCATTTGGACAATTTTCATGCAATTTACAGACTTTTATGTTACCTAAACGGCATCATGAAAATCAGCGTCAATTTCCCTTTTCTAATGTCAATGCTTCTTTTGCATGTTTAGAAGCACTCTACACCAAAAAACTTTATTTTTACTATTAGAAAATAATGAAGAATTTCCATATCCTGATGTAAATTCTGTCGCAGTGCGTGGCTAAAATACAATTATTATCTAATTAGCCGTGGAAAAAGGAAATGAAATAAAATGTACCGTACCGTAAAAAATTGCGAATCTCGCGGTGATGAGAGAAAGGAGGAATGGGAATTAGAAGAATTCTACGGGAAGCGCATGACCAAAATTATTGGTACTATCCTATAGCCAATTTGACTACCGTTTATGGATAGAGTACAAAAATCTTAATTTATTTTCTAATACAAATCACACAAATTATTCTTGAAATAACCTCCACGCAAAAACAAATTCATTGAGAGCATAACTCTTAGAGGCGGAGGGAGAATTTCGCACATCCGTTTATTTTCTTTGCGCATTGTAATATAAGTCACGGTATCCTCAAGAGTTAAGACAAAAACAAACAAACAAAGCAACAATTTTAGCATGTTATTTGATTGATAAGAGGTTGTCAGCAGGAAGAAAACTCGCATTTAATATCCTGGTGTGGTTGCTTCAAATTAGACCAAATGGAACCTCATGACCTAGTCAAGTCAAAATGCATAAAAATGTTTATATTTTGGTTTAAGTTTAGTTTAAACATATCATATCTGTAAACGTGTTATTACTTAAGTTTTTTTTAGAAATGCTTTGTGTGCAAGCCGTCAATTTTAACAGTTATCATAATTCATAAGAGTTCGTCATCGACACACTAAAACCACAAGACATTCAGCACGGGTTTTATGGATCTACAATTATTTAGTTATTACTTTTGAAGCTTCTGGTAGTGCCTTTTTGCAAGAAACATAACCATTTAATAACTAGAGGGGAGCCACTTAAATGGTAGTACTTAACTTGTGACTGTCCTATTAAACCTTATCAGGACATTTAGAGTCAATGTACGTGCATCGTTTTTTACTACTTTACATGCCAGTGATTTGAGCTCTTACTTAAGCTACGGGACTCTAAGATACGCAGGGGCGTCCTTAACTACGGTTTGTACCTGTCTTAATTATATCTTTTAATGGTAAAAACCGCCGACAATAAAAATATTTTGTAGCTCCTTCAATTTTGTGTCCCTTTACCCCACAAACCTTTTCTAAAAATCACTATTTTATTTTAAGACTACATAATTAAACAGAATAACTCTTTTTGTCTTTCTACAAAAAAAAATCGGCAGAGATTAGAAAAATGTAGAAATATTTGACTCTTTTATGATGACACTTTGTTCATATCTGATGTACTTTTTTAAATGAGAATAGAAAAAAATTGTGATTGAACCTTAGGCGATCTTGTGCTGTGCAAACAATTCAAGAGTAAATGTGTACAGTGTCAGGAATGTGAATGGCATTTTCAGTGTTTGAACATTGTCTTGGTATTTCAGTCACACCTAATCTTCCACGCTTACAAACCTAAGTATCTTGTAGTAGGAAGCCCAGTCTAAATACTAGCGTAATATTCGTCATAAAACTCTCTCTTTGAGTATTAAGTAAACCCAAGTTGAAAAGAACCTTTAATAATATTTTTGAAAAATGCAGTAGACCTACGCCTATTTTAGAGAAGCATACCATATTAAAACTTCACAAAAGCAAAAAAAGAGTCGGGTCATTGTGATCACTCAACTAAATAGGATTTTTAATGAAAGTCTCGGTTCATACACTACTCACATTGCACACGCCCCCGTGCATTATACAATCTGGCGTAAGTTTCAAGGCATAAGATAATAATATAACAGCTTCGCATCGCGCATCGTGCACCCTGTTCGTACATGAACATTACGAAAAAATTTGATACCCTTTTTTGCCTGAAAGCCACACAAAGACGTCGAAGAAATGATGATCTTTTATGATTACACCACCTGACTATCCCGACTCGCCATCAGCATCAGCGTAACGCGTAGGGAGTTGCGAGTATCTAGCATCGCCATTGCCGAATAATTCATATGGATAAGTACACCTTAATCAAAAACCATCATTCTGATGAAGAAGATAGATATAAAACAATTTGCATAATATTTTGTTCATTCTGATACGCACGACATGGTGAAAAAGCCTTGTTCGTAGTATATGAAATATTTTTAGTTCTCGAAACAAGATATCGTTGCTAGAAATGGAATTCATTAAAGTGTCTCTTGCCTCGAATTAAACTTCCTTCATCAAATTATTGCATAGCATGTGACGTCGGCCGAACTCGCCTGTTGGTTCTACTAATTTCAAAACATACACAGTACATTAAATCATAGATATGCGAATCAATGTAAACTCTGAAGATCAATTTCTTTAAGATTGCGCCAGTGTCAGTGACGTTAAAACTTGAGAGATTCATAACAGAATATTAATCTGAACGCACCGCAAGGCATACATATTTATTGTATCACATCCCATCATTCATTAAGAATTCACAGTATAGCAATAACAATAATATTATCATTTTTGCCGATAACGATTTAGGAGAAATGCAGCAAGACTTATTATTAAATATGAGTTAAGAGTTAAGGTGCAGAAGCAGTCAAGTCTGCGCTCTCTCCTGCCATCATAATATTGTAATAATGCAGAAAACTTGTAAACTCTGTAAGATAGGGAGGATTACAGCAGAATTCATTTCTGTGCGTTACGATCACTTCTTGAGACTACTATTTTGTAAAGTGCTCGTATGTGCTAGGTTGCAATAATGGGGTAATAATGTTTGTATAGTTTTGTTGCTGTGTGCAAATGCTAGTGAAACAGTGAAAACATGATTGAAGGGAGTAAGCGAAGGCAAGTAACGCTAAGGATTTTTTTGGCGCACTCCGCTACTTGCACACTTGGTTACACACTCTCTGCACACTTGGCGTTTGTTCATACTTACTTTGCAAGATTACTTTTTGCATTCTAATATATTATTATTATCAGCAATTGTGCTCGCTACGAGTACTTATTGTTAGGATTCGGGTTTAAAAGCTAGTTTAGCTTGGTTCTTAGTGTACCATGCAAACTAATTCATTCACTTTGTGAGTGACTATGAAAGTAAATAAAATAATGTGATACGAATTGCAGAGATGTTCATTCCTACCTGCAAAGCATTCCATTGCCTTTCAAGATATTGTTCGCATGAGACACGTTTTACCATTTTCTAACTTCGACTTGTGCCGTTTGTATGAAACAAAGCCCATCCGACGCTTCTCAAAATGTAAACTGGCAATCTTCGATGAATATGATCATTTAGGAAAGATTTATATTCCCCAAACTTTATTCTGTTTTGATCAAGGCTGCAATATTCACATATATTATAAAAAGTATTGTAGAAATCTTTGTGGGATATGCCTATGCCCTGAAGTCAGTTTAACGTAATAAGTATATAACGCAGATTTCTTTTTTCCTTTGGTAATTACCGTTGGTATTAACATTAACAGTGAGGTATGGTCCTCTGACCAAAAGTTTCAACTGAAGTGTACGAAGAGACTGTGTGATAAGTTTGAGTTTGCCTATAGATGATTTCGGCACTATTTTTTGTATTCCTTGCCTTTGTATACGCACACTCGCACGCACTTCGATTGTTTTGTGTATTAATAACAAAGAAGTATCGAGTCGAGACTCGAGACCCTGTGAGATCGCATCGTTCTCAAGCGAGCTAACGTGCCATCATGCTATTTTACTTGACTCATCCTGAATTACTGTCAAATTGTGACAGTTTAAAAAGTTGCAGTACGATTACACGCACGCTACACGGACTCATATCAACTGTGAATTGTGAACTTTAATCTACTCTAGAATAGTTACAATTTACAATAATATAAGAATATAAAAATAATTGGATACCAATTATTAAGTTTAGCGAAGCCTTATTGACGAATTATTTAATAACTTTGAAACGACAATTCCTTCAAAACGTTTTAGTTCTTCACGGCTACTTAATTTGAAGTTTTGCTATCTGAAATTATAAGTCATTATATTATCATCACAATCATCGTTAAATCTTCTTGCGCTGAATTTTGGCCATTTACCCGCAGTGCTCTACTAAATAGTTGAATAAGTTTTAAAACAACCAGAGAGAAATTATTTTTATTCTACTCTAGAATAGTTACAATTTACAATAATATAAGAATATAAAAATAATTGGATACCAATTATTAAGTTTAGCGAAGCCGTATTGACGAATTATTTAATAACTTTGAAACGACAATTCCTTCAAAACGTTTTAGTTCTTCACGGTTACTTAATTTGAAGTATTGCTATCTGAAATTATAAGTCAATCATCGTTAAATCTTCTTGCGCTGAATTTTGGCCATTTACCCGCAGTGCTCTACTAAATAGTTGAATAAGTTTTAAAACAACCAGAGAGAAATTATTTTTATGTAAACTCCCCAAATACAAAGCTGTGGATTAGCTTGTTTTGTACACTCCGTGCTGCGGTTATGTTGGAAGAGTAAAAATCGTTTCTCATCAAAAAGGCCTTCTAAAGTTTGAAAACAACGCACCAACAGTATGGAAGGCAGTGAATCATGAGGTTGACATTCTTCAGTTCAGTCGTTCAGTGTTATAAAATTTCATTTGAATGCGTACTACAATAATAATACCAACGGAATGAGAAGGAAGCCGCATGATATGGTTTGATTTTCGAGATCAAATCATTATCTTCAGTACAAATACAAACTACTGAGATAATATTTTTGTGATCCTGCGGTTTGTAACATTTCACAAACTACCATTTTATAATGTGCGTCAGTTTTGTAAACTTTCATTATTTGTAATACCTAAGTACAATTAGACAATTTCAAATTTTAGTGGCATAGATCAAGCAACGTACAATTGTTTCAGTAGTCATTACTTGAAGTTGTATTTTCTTGGTTTGTCTAGGAAAAATTGATCCCTGAATCAGTTACGTGATGATCCCTGAACACTGGCCGAAAATGAGTACTCAAAATCCATTATTGTTAACATTAAGCCAAAGCCTTCTCTTACGTTTAGATACTTTCTGTTACATCATGGTTAGATGCGATAACCCCGTCAAATCATCTATCTGTTGAATTGAATTTTGCGACCAGTAGTGTAGATTTTTCAAGTTTCTTTGGTTATTTCAAGAAGCATGGGGTGAGTTGTTTGACACCTACATTTGTAAAGCAAAGGAATCTGCTGATTGTGAGGAAAATGACTGTTGGTTAGTTTCACAAAGTTTCACCAAAATATTCCTTATTATTTCTCTTGACCATACTAACCGACAACCGAAGAGTTATATCTCATCACGCCACCAACGCCACGACACTCACCGCGAACATTACAATTCAACTCAACATACATACAAATACAATGGTTTCAAAAGGAATTGACGATTCCTCAAGAATTCGATTGCATTTCGCAACACTTTTTTCATTGTCTGCAATTTAGCAAAAAATTGCAACATTTGCTTACAAAATGAAACTAGACAGTGAGTACAGAGATAACAATAATAGTGGCATAGTAAACTACTGATATCATTAATATTTTGTTTGTTTGCATGTGCAGGTTTTATTACGTTCATTCAAACGGAAGTGATGAGTTAGTAGAATAATCATGCACATCAGGAGATGCAGACTAATAATAATACGATTGTAAGCGAAGCGTTTTTGTTTTTCACTTGTACATCACTATCAACAACAACGGTTGAGAAGACTTTGCCCATATCTCTACAACACAGCGAATATCTGTAATTTTGAGTTACGGCGGCACGAAAAAAATGACATATTGTGTATATTCATCCTCTTAAAGGCAGTGTTTTTATACCACGAGTTAAACGCAACGCGTGAAGAAGAGCCAAATCATAGCCATCAACCTCATCCTCAATGTATCACTTTGTTCACTCCGAGCTAATATTTGCAACGGCAAGCTTGTCTTTTGCAAAAAAAAAGTTTAACATTCATGACGGTATTACCGAGTAAAATTGACTGTAACTTAGCCTTTCTTCATTGCGCTACCGACTGCAAGTGTCAGCAAACCCCGTCAGTTACAAATTAAGCCAATGAAGTTGGACACTGTGAACAGTTTTTATCATAACCGAAAAAGGGATTCGTGCTTCTGATTACTTATATCCATTCTGATTGTCACTTTTGGAGGAACAGTGAGTGAAGTGTGAATCAGTTGACTGAGTATTTTTGGTTCTTATTGCAATCTTGATTGAACCTGAGTGCAAATTCCGTTTTCTCTGTAACATTACCAGTTGAGAAACAAAAAAGTACATACACAGACATACGTGCCAAATTAGATGATATAAACCAAACAATCTAAGTGAAGTCCGTTTAGAAGGTGCCTGAATGTTTCTTTTCAAGTTGATATCGAAATGGGAGGCGCACAGTAGGAGACAATGAAATTGCTGTCATCCGGGAACCCACTTGCCTTCATTATTATTACATTTTGCTGAAAACAACTATCACTGTCACGGATTACTTTTAAGGATAAACCTGACATTTTATGATATTATTGTATTATTTATTGTGCTAAAATATTCAGCATTATTTTGCATTTCAAAGAAAATATCTCGTTTTCTCAAAAATTTAAATTTGATATTTCAACTTTGTTGAGTCGACGCTTAGTCTTTCTTTAAAGAACAAGATAATCGACCTGCACTGGGAGAACCCAAAATACATTAAAATACATGTCGGAGCCAATGCTTAAGGTGTTCCGTGTTCGTGGAATTCAAAAATTACATTTTACCTCAAACATACCAAGTTAAACTTTTGAAACCAATTCACCTTAAATTCATAAATCTGCCAAACCCTACAAAGGTCCTTCTCCTCTTTGCCGAAATTTCATATTTAGTTCTGAAACGAAATTTTTTAAGCTCATGTAAAAGTTGAACCAATTTTTCCACTTATGTCGTGTACGCTTTAAAAGAGAAATGTGTGAACTAATTGAAAATAAAGTTACAATTGAGGGAAAACAGAACTATATGAATGACCTGAAGAAGGACCGTTTTGTTTTTATGTAGTTTTTGCCACTTATCAAAACTTATATAAAGGCGCGGGGACCTGAGCGAACGGTGCAGAAAGAAATTCAGAGTGTAATCAGAATCATAATTGGAGCATCTGCTGATCTTGTGGGTGGACAAAGTGTAATTTGGACAATAGGCTCATTACCATCAGCAAATGAGCAATAAACAGAAGGAATTTTTGTATATGAGCCAGTTCGCCGAAGAGTATTTTGGCCCCCTAATTGTGGTTCAGCAGTTTTGCATAAAGTGCAACTGCAACGTGATAAAAAATTCAACTGGCCACCCGCGATGTCGATATTCTTTTGTATCGAATACTCATTGAAGGTTCTATTAGTTCCGTGAATGGCATCGTGGTGAGTTGTGCAAATGCAGTCTTTCATCGGTTGTCTTGTTAATCTGATGAATGAGTGACTTTTCTGATTCAAACAACACTTACCTATATCTGGTTCAAGCTGTGACCGTGGCAGCTTCCCCTAGACATTGTTGTGTTCTGATATTTTTACCATTGTCATTTTTCAAAGTTAAACTCGAACTTCCATCCGTTCAAACTATGGAATGACAAAGCCAATTTTTAGCCTTGAAAAACAAAATGACTTGCCACTTTGAGTTGTTGTTCTTCGTTAGTTCATTGTAAGAGTAAAAAACATTAGTGTTATTCGACGTTAAGTGACCAGTAACAGTGAGCATTTTGGTTTCTTCAGTTGCAACCTCTCTGAACTCTTGTCATCGTTATCGGCCTTTGTGTAAATCTTAATGCTAATTACTACGTGTTAATACACATTTTTCATGCCACCGTTGAAGACTCGTTGTTTAAGCAGCTACTTGAAAAGGGATGAACAGAAAAGTGTTTGCCAAATTACAGTGAAACATAACTTGGTCAAGTGCCAAATGTTTCTCAAATGAGACAGGAGTGGACGGAAGACAATTATAATGGTTGTAATGACACTGATGCATAATCTTCCAACGTGTCCACTTCTACAATATAGAAATTTTGTATAAATGTGAAAGTTCTACAAAAAAGAAACTACATTCTTAGGGGAAAAGCGATTTTCCGAAATATTTTTAAAACTATCCCAAATTTTCTACTAGAATAATTTAAGCTTACCAAGAAGACAAAGAAAAATGAACCAAAGCATGAACCGTGAATTTGAAATAGAATAACCAAAAATAGCCGAGAAAAGAAAAAGACGAAATCGAATTACACTAAATCTTCCATGAATTGTAAGGTCCATTGAACAAAAATGCTAAGTATCGTAAAGTAGGAGTTCATGCTTAAAGTGTTGGACCGAGATACACAGTTATAAATTTAGAACAAAAAGGGGAAGATTGAATGAATGAATGAACGAAGGAAATGATGTAGGTAGACAGGTGAGATCTTGCGTGCGAAGGAACCGTATGCGTGAAAAATATACCGAGCTGAAGAAAAAACGTTCAAGTTTTTAATAATAAAGGAAAGCCATCTGCTTCACATAAAACAGGCAAGATGCTGAAAATACACATGTTGGAGTATATTTCAAATGAGGAACAAGTGGAATTGGAGGACCTGCAGTATCAAAACCGGACACTGCGAAGGTAAACATTTGCACCATTTTTATTGTTGTTTCATGTTTTGTTATTGCAACTTTCTGGGCCACATTTGACGCTATTATTTCTGCTATATCATCTTCCCACTCCCAAGGACGGAATGTCCGTTACATTGAATTTTATGCAGTTTGCCCAAGTAATTATAACTTGTACTTGTAATGAATAAAAGTCTACGAATGCTAAGGTTTATTACTCACTTTTGAGTTAAACTGCTCATCATCATTTTTGAATTACAATATTCTTGGTAGTATTAAGAAAGCCATGCCACGGTTCCTACCTCATTGTTTTAAGTATCGAATGAGCAAATAGCTTTTTGAAACAATAATAACGAACGGTCCCGAGGAGGCGGATGCGTATAACAACCAAAACTTATCGCATTGTCGGTCAGTGTAAATTACGTAACGGTCAAGATTTACTCCTCTCACATGGAAAATTACACCAAACATTTTTTTGTCGTTCAGCAGCATGTTGTATTATACATTTTTATCATAATATGAAAAAATCTAAATTAAAAGTTTAATGAACAGCTAGTCCATTGCCACTTATTGATAATAAAGATTTTAGTGTGTACAAGAAAATTTCTAATTTGATTACTTCTTCACGGAGCTGCTCTCCTCCACACTCCACATAAGCGTAACATTTAATCTATAATGATTTTTTTTCTTAGGCGAGATGCTTTAGGTTGTCGTTGAGCGCAGCGAAACGATGACCGCCCCATAGTTACTATAAGATATCGTCGTTGACCA
>VYYJ01002195.1:0-23219 GCA_021029165.1 Cyphoderus albinus | reverse complement strand
AGTGTATCAAATGCTTCAATGTAATAGCACGAAGTCACTCCTACAGTTAGAAGTTCGTTTATTTCCTTGTCACGCACTTCAAGAACAGTTGCTTCCCCTTCGGCTTCAAATGTCGTCGTGTTGGAAGAAGGAACCGAGGAAACTACCGAACTGCACATGGATATCAAAGATTCGACAGAGCCTGCCCTTCCACTGCCATAATTCCTCGTGCTGGAAGCCAACGGATTATCAACATTTGCGAAGGAAGAGTACAAATTCTGCTTGCATGTCATTTTAGATTGATTTCCTTTCACAGCAAATTCTTCATAAAATTGGGAGATTCCCTCCTCTTTCTTGTAGTTGCCCGTCTCCAGTCGTTGAATTATTTCCAGTTGCTGTTCTGCCGTTAATCTGGGCCTTGTCCCCGTGCCACCACCGCATCCCTGACTCTTGATTCTGGAAGCTGATCTTGGCGTCACACCACGACGTGGTCGTGATCCTGAAATAGCAGCAGCAGCGGGTGGAGGCACTTTAAATTTGTCATTAGTCGGTGTCACACCGAGTTTAGGTCGAGAAGGCAATGAACTCATTTTGGAACAAGATAAGCGTTCACAATTCACAAAAAGTACAACAATGTTTGCTGGAATTAATTTAAAATAGATTTTCTGGTAAATCGAGTGACAAATCGAGTACAACTGAAATCCGAGAGACCGTTTTTGTTTACTCTACTTACTACATGTTCAATCATCAATTGAGAATCTCATTCTCAAATTGAGAATGTTGTGCTGTGCTCTGTGAGTTTGACAGGACACAGGACAGCCAAACCGCTTCTTTTTTTACCTTTGTCTCTAAAAGTAAATTCAATGCCTCCGTCTTCCTTACACATTTCATTGACTACAACACTACCTACAAGCTTTTAGACAAAGACAAAAATGTATTATCATTTATCATTATCAGTGATAATTTATCACAATCACATAAAGTTTTCAGTTTCACCAAGTTATCAAAAATCCAATCCACCAACAAATACAAGGGAGTGTTACGTTTCCCACACAAAGTAATGACAGGCATAATCATGGAATGCAATGTTTACTTATGATTGGCACTACCAATTTGGTAGTAATTTTATATGTGAATATTTACAGATGCTATTTTTGCTTTGATATCTTTCATAACCGTCGATGACTAAAGTAATCGTTGATTAGTTCATACTTTGGTAATATGGATTCGATTATTTATTTGACAAATATAATACACTTATATTGAACCTAATGTAATAAGGCTTTATATGTACATTAGGTATTTCATGCTGACTTTTAGCTCAAATGTTAATTTGTTAATTTGTACGTAACACAACTGTTTTGCTGATAGATTACAGCTTATCCAACAGTGTGGATCTATTTTCTCCTTTTAATATAATTTGGTCGAGTGAGATATGTACACCAAAAATAGAGGCGATCGCGATCCGTCAATTCATTCCTTAGTTCTAAAACCGCTACATTAAAATAACAGTAAACGATAAGCTTTAAATATGCAATGAGGCCCTTAGTTAGCAGCCCATTCCAACAGAATTTTCAAAATCCGTCAACAGTGCCAAAAACCTAGAAGCACAAATTAAATGTCCAGGACCACCTATTAAGCAATTCAATTATTACTAAAGGAGAGGTGAATGTGCTTGCTTTGTTTTACACATAAAGTAGTGTCCATTTATGATTTATGTATAAGAATCATTAATCACCAAATACTTATCTTATCTTAAATATGGTTTGAGGTTTACGATGATAAGCCCAATTATTTCCCCAAAAATCGGAATATTGTAGCACCTCAATGACATTGTGTATTTTTGCATGGTAAATTCTCTAAATGTGTAAAAGTAAAAATGGCATTAATGTTATAACAAATTGTTATGTAAAGTAAGTTGCTTATAGACATAAGGTCGAGTCTCATAATGAGACTCTCTATTGATTTGAAGTTGAGTTGAACGCATTTATGGAATTTGACAAATTCAATTTGTCAAGGTGTATTGGTAGGATCCGTTCAAAGCCGAATTTTAACGGTTTATTCTAATTAATTGGTTCGAGAATTAAAGAATAAGTTTTTCTTATTTTAGGGAACATGAGTGTTTCTCTAACCATAAGTTTTGACAATGACAGGCATTCGTTTTACCCCGGGCAAACTATACGCGGAAAAGTTACATTTAGCAATGATTCGGAAATCAAGGTCAAAGGTAAGATTTTTATTAAAAAATCAATTACATCTTTGAATAATATCTCTACAATATTTAATCGAATACAGACTTCAACTTTTTTTTAAATTTAATCGTTTGCTGAACAAATCAAGGATTGACGGTGACATTCTTCGGCGAGGCAGAGGTTGATATTTACATATAGATTTTATTGGTCTTTTAGTGCCAATGAATAATATTTATTATTTAATGGAGACTATAAAATGTGCATCCACTGGATTCCAGGTTTATTGGACAGAGTCGGACGTAGTAAGACATGATGATAATATTAACAGAAGCAGAAGTATGCACAATCAGATCCAGAGACGTCATATTCATAGAGAATATCGAAATCAAGAAACTATCTTGTGCCACGAAATAATTTTGTTCGGGCAAGGTATCAGTATTTAAATACCACTTATAAAATTCCTTCTTTAAACCCCGGTTTTGTTAATTCAAAGTTTTGTTTACAGCGAATGAAGAAGGGGGTACTGAGCATGTGCTTCCGCCCGGAGTTCAGCAGTATTCGTTTGCAGTACGACTCCCTAATTTAGGCTTACCGTCGTCCTTTTCGGAAAGTCCCTATGGATTTGTTAAGTATTCTGCTGAGGCTAGATTGAAACGCCCTTTGTTTCGTTATGACAAAAAGGAAATAGAATTTTTTGTCAGTGGAACTTTGGATCTAAATTTTATGCCTCAAGTCTTGGAACCCTTTGGAGTGGATGGTCGAATGGAATTTGGTTGGATTTGCTGCACGGATGGATATGCAACTGCAGACTTAAGGCTTCAAAAGACTGGATTTTACCCGGGTGAACAGATACCGTTTACTGTTTTACTGTTGAATTGTAGCAGCGTTGTGATTTCTCAAGTTTATGCAAAGTTCATACGGGTAAGTTGATTTCCAGGAATCTATACAATGTGCAATTAATATAATTATATTTTATATGGCCTTGCATGTGTACTTAATTAGGATATGCACTTCATCACGTTTGATCGGAAAAGGGTCACATCCATCGATGAGCAAATATCTGCTTATGGACATACTGTAGAAACAGGAGGAGTTGCAGAATGGAATAACTACTTTGTCGTGCCACCAGAGCTTCCGCCGACGAACTTGGCCGGCTGCCGAATAATTAATATCACCTACAGAATTACTGTAAATGGACTCAGTATAATAATAATGATTTTGGTAATTCTGTTAAATTAATATTTTATTAAAGTCTTGTTCGCCTTTTACTAGGTACGAATTCAAGGCGCCGATAACATTTTGAACCTCACAGCTCCCATTACGATTGGAACAGAGCCTGGACCCTCAAATTCCAGAGCCGTTCTTCCATTTGCTACAGAATCAGAGAATGAGAATGTTACTACAACTGGAGATCAAACTAACTATTTACCCCGAACTGAAAACGAAGGACTTTAAACGGACTGCAATCATTTTGGTGCCGAAAAATCAGAGTATAATGATTCTTTAAATCCATTTTTGAACACACCGACTGATTTTCAAAACGATAATTAAAATTATGCTTAAACATATGACTTAATCGCAATAAAAGTTTAACTTTATGTATTTTATTAATTAAAAAATCATTTTAGAGGAAATAATTGTTTGTTTGACTATATATTTATAGAAGTAAATTATAAAAATTGTAGCCCAATTTGACATGTCAAAGCATAATTGGAACTGCTCAAGCCTCAAAGCATGTCCTCTTCCAAAAGTGGACAAGTGATTAATGCTTGGTCTCTTCCACTGCCAGTATACAAATTTCCAGAGTTCCCAAAGTTTTGTAGGCCATCAACACACGAGTTTTCCGGAACTGTAACCCAATGACCGTTAGCATGTTTGGCTACGATCTTTCCAGATTCAAGCACTCGAAACCTATTGACATATTTATGTACATATGTAACTCAATTTTACAAGTTTCTGATATATTTGTCAAGTGCATAATAAGTTGTAGGAAAATTGATACAAAAACATACTTGGCAGCATAAATGGAATGTTCATCCAAATCTCTCAAAGGTATTATATGAACTCCTGTGCCAGGGCAATCGGGTATTCGACTTGTTATTTCATATCTTTCAATTCCTTCACTATACCCCAAGTCACCATGTTCATTAGAAGAATCCTTAAATAGGTTCGGTGACCACCGCTTTTCTCCAGCGGGTTGACATTTCATCAAGTTCACGTCAATAACTTCACCTGCGGCGCAACACTTGTTTATCGTTACGACTCTTGCAACAGTCAGACAGTTATTTTGGAGTAGAAGAAATGAGAAGGAAACCAAAAACGAAATTATTCCGTTGAACATTTTATAGGTTATTATGGTTTATAGGTTAACAGTTTAATTGTTGCTACTCTTAATTTGATACAATAATCAAAATAGTAAAACCCGAGGTTCAATCTTAACTTTAAAAAGTGTACCATTTATAGACGTTAATAACAGACATAAATCTGAAACAAAACATTCTGGGCCGCAGTGTAGCAAATAAAACAAGTATTTAAACGTGTAATTGTGTTGTGGGTTTTTGAAAATACCATTTCCTAAAAAACAGAAAACCGCAGGTTCCGGCGAAATTCTTTTCCTCAAGAAGACTTATGACTCATAAGTTATGAGTGCATGGATTACTGGATTCTACATGTTTTTACACGAAGCATACGACAGAAAAAATGAATGCATTACTAAAGGAAGTAAATAAATTATAATGTGAAGTATTGCGACAATTAGATTTTCGTAAGTTGTTTTATTCCATGGAGCTGCAGCCTTGTTCAGTCATTAAACACATCCATCCATATTAAATAAACTCGATCGAATGTAATTCGGCACACTAAAAGAACTCGTCCTCTACGAATGAATTAAATGTATGTACAGTACTATGTTAAAAGTTATAGTAATACAACAAACCCGTTCACAAGCAATTTTTTCGAAATGCAAATCAGTATTAATCAGTTTTTATGAAGTAAAATGTTTATTTATCAAGATTTCCATAAAAGTTATAACATGATATTCTTCCTACAAAAGTGATTGTATTTCTTATATACCTACAAACAAATATTTTGAATAAGAATATTCTAACTAAAAGTCCATTGGCAAAGTATCGATATGAGTGAGGAAACGTGAGATTCATAGTCAATTGAGTTTTAGCCCAACTTTGCCCAACCCTTACTGGTGCGGTGGTCAGAAATTCCTTTATCCATACACCAGTTCTGAGTGACGCTATTACTAATCTATTTACGCTTTCTTTGCATGAAAGTTTTAGCGAATGAGTAATTTACAAGGTAACTTCGCTTTTACAGTGAGACATTCATCATGAATTATTTGTTAGGAAAGGAATTTGCAACTTGGTCAATATGATTTGTGTGGTAGTTGATCAGCACCGGCCTCGATTTAATAAAATTGGCTGATGGGCTTTGGTATAGGTCCAATAACCTGAATAGTTGTAGATGGAGTTGACGGGGTCGGGGCAACAGGATTCGCCTCCACGAAAAACTGGTTTGTTGATCTTGCCCGGTATCCATTATGATCTGCAATGTACTCCACCATACGATGAATTCCATTCGGATCGATGTATCCGTAACGTCCGGTTACTACACCAAAGGCATCGCGCTTCTCCTCACGATATGACTTGTCTGTTTTCAGAATGGAGAATTTTAACCAGTAACGATTAGATTAAATCTATGACTCATACCCAAAATTAAACCAGTAATTGAGGATACTAAAGGATATCCTTTTGTTTAGTAAGCAATGAATTGAGAGAGAAATTAAAATGTTTTATCTCACCTGCATCATATCCAAAATGATAACTACCATCATTCACGTTTCGCACTTGAAAATGAAAATTTTGAAGAGGTGAAATCATGGTGGGGGAATTGGTTGAAATTGCTGTTCCTCCCAGTGTTCTCCCTGGAATGGGCAAGGGGTATAAAAAGAACTGAACTGCAGAAGAGACAAGGAGACCTTGGGTAGCTAAAAGAAGAAAAATTCTGCTCCAAAGTGACATTTTCGTTCAGATTGAACTATTGAACAAGAAATCAAAAAATGAATATTAAACTTGATTTTTTTTAACAATGAGAGCAATACACCAAAGAGGGAACCTGGCTATTCAACAGTAAAACAGCTACTGGACACTGAAATCATTTCCAGCTCTGATTTTTGTCTTTCACATTTTATCAAGATCTAATCATCGTCATATTGCCATATGCCATCATCATGATCCATTAGCGAAACATTGTGTTGTACTTTGTGCCAGGAAAATTGTAAATTGTTATGGTCAATAGATGCGTGTGTGTACCTAAGGTAGATTTTTGTGATTCCTCTGCTCCATTCCCTTCATTTACAACCAAACGCATCAAGGGGACGGGTGGGTAAAGCAATTACTATAAAACAAGTTGCCTCAGAGTGGAGTTGAAGATGATTGTGCTACGATGATGTGCCAACATTACCATGCCGGTTCATCACATCACGTCTTCTAATCCATAATGAGAACAATAAAAAATTTCTTTTCCTAGCGTATCGAGCTCCGTAGAGCTGAGAGAAAACGACGAATAACGAAAGCGACAGTAGCGAAAACTGCGATGTGGATGGTAGATGGTGATGTAATGAGTAGTGATAATAAGCTGTGACGACATACTCCGGGACATAAAAATTACTTTACAATCTTTGAATTGTTTAGTTCATCAAATAGGACTGCAAAATGATTCGAAAAACAATTCCATTTTATCCCTTCAGTTGATAAACTTTTCATGAAAAGATATACGGTAAATACAACCCCTTAAAACGGTGTTAGATCTACAGCCTAAAAGTAAACATGTCCTCCATTCCATCAAACAATGAAATTCTCTCCATTATGTCTTAAGCTATGCGGAAACAGACAAGCTGAAAGGTTTAATCTATTAAAAACTTTCAACTTAATGCATATGCTAATGGTATACTGTCTATTTTAAGAGCTTAATTGGTTTATACTCATTTTATTAATCTTTTTAAAAATTTGCTATTAAGGGCCAGTCTCATTCAGTACTCACATCATTTTAAGTATGAAGTCATTCTCATCAATAAATGCAATCATCGTCTAAAAACATTTATTGTCACGTTACTTTTGTATTAAATTAAATTAGCATTTGACACTTAAGCAAGCAGGAGTTTGATATCTACTTTAGCTACATTACTTTGGCAGCTTTTCAATTTCAGTACCTGAAGCGTTACGTTACGCTGACGCAAGGCTGATCATTTATTGTCTTTTTATGAAGTGGCAATGAACTAGCGACAACAAAATATGCAAATAGTAAACAGCAGAAGAGACGAGCCATTTACTCACGCATGGAAATCAGTCGTTCAAAATGCATTAAAATATCGTGAAACTCAACTACCATTTGCATGGCTGCCTAAAGGTTTAATTTACACAAAGCGTATCATTTCTATTTTTATGCTCCCTAACAGCTAGAGAAAAACCGGTAGACTGCTGAATGCAGTATATCTAGGGTTTGATTGTTTCAAGATTGGAAATATCCATGGATCGAAATTTTATAGATACAGTTTGCAGGAGAGGACAAAATCTAAAAGATTGTACAAATTAGAGTTTCAGAGTCAGAAATTCTGACCTAGAATATCTTTCGCTAATACAGTGGCACCCAAACCTACACATTTCTTCATTTTTATGAAACCGAAAAAACTTTAATCGTCAGTAATCGTCAGAATAGCAAAAATAAAAATTTGAGTATTAATTTGAATACCTTGACTTTTTATTCTTTTTGACTTGAGGAAACTGTCAAGGTATAAAAGTTACAAAATAAGTAAGTAATATAATGTAAGTATGTATATATAATAAAATCAAAAATGTTAAAATGAAAACCATCAACTTTGCTTTCGTGATTGACAATCCCCAATGTAATGAGTCGATCAATTTCTTGCTGATTCATACAGCCAAATGCTTAGCAAGAAATGCCAATAGTCAAAAAGTAATCTGCGAAAACACCTTACTATTATTGGTTGTGAAACGGTAAGACCATTATTAATTGCTGATGGCCGTGGCGTAGTGTTTGTCATTAGTTTTTATTCTCATTCGTGTTAAAAAGTTGTCGCAATAAATTCAATATCAGTTTATTCTGCATGGCGCTGCATATCTTGTCAATTGTGTCACAATCAGAATAGTTGCTTGTTTACATTCACATTTTCGTAGTGAGATCACCTATTTTACATAGTAGGCGAAAGCCTACGCCACATTGCATTAACTCTTGTAACACATGCTCATGATCATTCAATTAAATATTCCATTGTTGTTTATTGCTTCAGGAATTTCAACAGGTTCATGGTTTAGCAGTAACATGTCTTCAACTTGTACTTGTTCCCCTTATAATCAATCACAGAATTCCAGTCTGCCTCGGTCAGACGGTCTTTGCAGGGCAAACTCGTGAATTCGTTATGAAAGAATTGCATACGGTCTACTATGGTCAATTATAAACAGGATATGGAATCCTATTTCCAACGATTATTCAAGAAACCAATTGGAATACTCTAGGCAGGGTTTTTCCAAATCAACTGGAAGAACTGGGTTTCTGGGAAAATTGTTTGGATAGTGTTTCTCAACTTCCCTAGACTAAATTAATCCGCAAATAAACCCGAATACTTTTCAAAATCGATTAAGCTTCAGAAAAGCTAAATTATGAATAGAGCAATGACCCATTGTCCCTGACAGTCAAAAATGCTTCCAGCATCTTAAAAATGAAAGTAATCTTTTTAAAGAGGGAAATGGTTGTCTCAAAGAAAATGGATCATGTAATGCAAAATGAAATGGATTCGAAAATGATGATTTGTGATTTGTCATGATTTTCTTTTTATTTGATTGAAAGGGTGCTACTCAAAAGGTGCCGCGTATTCAAAAATTGTGAGTGCATCGTAATTGTGTTCTATTTTACTCGAGGGAAGCCTTCAAGAAGACACGCACACACACACATTCAAAACTGCATTGTTGGTGGAAGTGAATATTTCACCGGTTTCATTTGCTTGTTACATACTACGCACATCGGTTAAACAAGAACAGAAAGAATAGGAGGAAATGAGATTCACAAAAAATAGAACAGTGGCAGAACAATGCAGTGATTTGGCAGGGCTCCTGCAATGATTTGGATTAAACTATGCAAATGACATAATTGTTCTCAACGATAATATCTAGGTAAGACGATAATTATCTGGGACTCTCCTTCACGAGTGAAGTAGTGTTATTGTTGCATTTTATTGTTCTGCTGCGCTGCTCATGACGATTGTGATTTTGATTGCTCACTGTGACTAGAAGACATAGCTGCTGGAAAAAGTGTACAAACTCGGAAGTAACTTTTTCGTTGATACACACGTACCCCGAGTAGGTAATAGAGATAAGATGAGATGATGATGTGAAATAGAAAATGCACCTTGTAATACATTGTATTATTGTTTATTACTGTCTGATTGCACCTAAAACATTTCCTTCATTTCACGAAGATGATGTTGTGTAATGATGATGACTGGATGACCACGTTGATGAAAACCGTGATTAGAAATACCGCTGATTCACTCGCGCATCCATCGTTCGCCTCTACATTGCATTTGTTTGCTTTGGTAAAGGTAAAATGATGTAAGGAAGAAACAATTTTTATAACCTTAAGTAATTTTGTGCATTTTCGTCTGGCAAACCAAAGGCACTGACACTTTTCTCTCGAGTCTCAGTGTCATTACATAAAGTGAACCAGGAAATGCAAAAATGTTTGGTTTGTAATTTCAAAGAAAAAAAAACAGCTCGCATGTTATGCTTTAGTTTGGATCGGATATTATATTACTATTATACGTTACGGAAACATGGAATAATGATAATTCAATTTCTCTGTTTGCCCCAGAAAATCGGTTGCTTTAATAATAAATAGAGAGAGAAAAATAATAAAGTGTGAAAATAATGGAACTCAGACTCCTTCGATTATTTGTATAATGATGAGTTCATATATAGTAGTAGATAGAATGGCAAACAAACATAAAACTTCAATTCAATCCTCTCATAAGGACTTTGCTTTATTATTATAAAACTCCCCAACTTTACCCGGATGTTCATTTTAATTTGATTTGCTTGCACTTGTTCATTCAACGCGGATGTTTTCTAGACCTAGAAGATTGAAAATGTGACTGTCTCGCCAGCCATGTTTTTCGCCACGTGTTACTCTAAAACATATAAAGGCCTTTGTTTATTTTCCACTCTGAAAATAGCTCCAATCCAACGAAAATGTCAAAAGTCTATAGCGTTATATTTAAATCTGAACGTCATGTGTCAGCTCAAGTCCTTTAGTTGGGCACATAAACTATAGTACCAAGAATCAATTCACTAAAACGTACGTTTCAGTGAAAGCGCAGAGGCATCGAACAAAATAGCAAAGATGCAATGAAATGAAGGAATAATTTCATTCAATTAAAATGTGTTAAAATTAGTTCTGTTGTCAAACTGTGTAAGAAAAGGCAATAAAAGTAGATTGCCTTTGAGCTTGGCCTTTGGAAGTCTATATACTGATGTCTACATTTGCTTTGCTTACATGAAGCTAATTACATTATTTTTCACTGTTCGATGATGTACTTTTGATTTGTAGTATTTCTTCGAAGACTTTGTTAGTTTTTCTTTTTCTACTGTTTTTCTTTTCCTGAGCTGAGCAGATCATTACCAGAATGAAGAGCTTAATATTTGTTTCTTTTTGTTAATGGTGATAGTATAGTACTATCAGCGCCAGAAGTATATTTAATTTTAATGAAATTGCTTTCTGGATTTCTAACCATTTCAGTTCCCCTGTATATTTGTAACACATTCACAAAATTCCTTATTTTATGTCACAAGGTTAGAGGCAAGGATCCGGAAAAGCAAAATA
Organism: Cyphoderus albinus; assembly: GCA_021029165.1. NCBI lineage: Eukaryota > Metazoa > Arthropoda > Collembola > Entomobryomorpha > Paronellidae > Cyphoderus > Cyphoderus albinus. The sequence goes on along the minus strand of VYYJ01002195.1, from coordinate 12,144 downwards.
GTAACAAATATATAGGAGATTACTGAAACGGACAAATTCAAATTTTCTGATAATCGGGACGACCATGAATTGGAAAAGCGTGGATGTTGTTCCTGTGGAGGTAAATTATTTTATGTTCTTTGTAATTCAACAAAAGTGGCAAATGATATACTATCGTGTGAAATGTACCTTATTAGGACACCACTGTTGTGGAAGCATGTGCCATGGCTAAAACCTACTTGGTATTATGACTGGGAAGAAAAAGGAGTTTTCAGATGTTCTAATTAAACAAAGAAGAGTGAAATTTTTATTATATGATTTCATCTATTAAACCCTATCCAATGGGAAATAAACCTTGAACATAGTTGAAGCTTGGTTATAATAAATATGAATATGAGTAAATCAGCAATTAAATCTCCGCTCCAGTGAAATACTCTGAATTATTTAAACTCTTATCTGCAATGTAGAAATATTTTTGGGATGAAGCAGAAATAAGTAAGTAAAATTAATCAACCTGGTTGAAAATGTTTTAGTCCTATACCATTCTGGTTTACCATATTGGCTTTAAGCAAATTGACAATTTGAAAACTAGTAACCTGCAGAGGAAACTTTGTACACATTGAAGCCACAAATAAGATAAAACAGCAAATATTTTCAACTTATACGTCGTAATAAGTAGTAACTAGTAACCATTATTACATTGCATTGCACTGTTAATTTGTGATTACTTTTAGACACGTATGTTAACTGGTGTAACTGTTAAGGTATACGGTTATCAAATATTTATCCATTGTCCTATAATTTAGTTCGTGTTCTATTTGATCAAAGCTCCAACTTTCAAACACCGGTACCCTAAAGGTTAAATTTGAATCCAATGCGGTTATACTTTATACATTTTCACAGCTCATTCAGCTCGTTTCCATCCTATTTGGAGAACGAGAAGCTAGTTCATAGTTCATAATTTCACATGATCACTTGTTTTCTCGATGGAGAAAGAATATGTAGATAAATGCAATCTCAACCGAGAATTTGGTGATTCAAGGCTAAGGTTGCACACACAATGAACATTTTCTTTTTTACAAAATGCATCTTATCGGCCTAAAAGAGAAACCCAAAAGAGAACGAATTTGTTGTTTGACCAACTTAAAAAATTCTACAATAATTTCTATAAATAAAAAATAATATTAATTTAATCCAATCCAATCCTGAAAAGCAATTTATCCAATAACTTATTTACACTATAAACGACTTTTTCTTTGACCGAGGAGGGAAAGAAGCCTGAAAGCAGTACCAATATTCTTCGTTGGAGTTGTTTCATGATAAATTACATTTAACAAAACTCTGTCAACAAGCTCCAGCTTGAAGCCACCATGCTAAAAACATTTTAATTAAACATTATATGTACATCACAAACTTAAAGAAACAATTTATTAACATAAGTAATAGGTAGATTATCGTAGATATCTTTCTGCTGGCTGTGTTTTAGTTATGCTTAGTGCTCCATCGAATTGTTGTTTTTCTTTTTTAGGCCTCCAAATGTTCACAACTGTCGCGTCTTGACGATCAGACTTTATACCTTATTTTGTCTTGCCAAAATTAACTACTTTCTTTTGTTCCCTAACACTTTGTTTTTTATTCGTGATCAAGAAATGAATCAATGAATAAATCTGTTTTGAAGCCATGAAGAAGCAGAGCATACTTACCGTAAACATCCTTTTCAGTTTGACATTTCACGGAGGAAACGTTTACAGAACTGCATCTTTCAGTTGTTTTGTCAAACTAACAATCTCGTTGCTACTTTTGAGTTTTGTAGACATATTATTATTTAGTCCTTGGAATAACTTCAATCTCAATTCGTAAACAATTGGTGTGGCATTTAATTTTCTGATATTTGGTCATGCTTCAGATGAAACTCAAAGAGACCATATAAAGCTTTCTGAAACTCTCAATCGAAGTGTGTGTCACCCGCACATTTATCAAGGTTGAAACTATATCATTACTTTATAAATTGCAGAGGATTGTTTGTTTTATAGCTCTTTTCTCAGATGCTCCATTAATATCTGTAGATAAAACAAAAATTTCATACTTCACATTATGTACTTTAGGTAATAGCAGACGCAGTACAATGGTATTTTCATTTAACAAACTACCATTTGTAACCAATTGTTCACTTTTCTACTTTTCTAAACAATGTAAGTTCTTAGTTCTGTTGTATTGTATTAGATTTGTTTGGGCTGATTATCTCTATTTTCTGATAAAATATAATAATTATTTCTGTACATTATTAAGAGCCAATCCAATGTAATATTTGAGTGCTTTATTGTCTATCAACTGCGTGTTATCTTTCTATCACAACTTGTTTATCATAGTCAATCTTTGTGAATCGCAAATAGGTGCTCAATATTCATTCGCCAAGTGCGCGAATAAATTCCGAGAAATGAATGCCAAATGTTGTCATTGCCAGTGCCAGAACAAGGTACCAGTGTTTTTTGATGATAGAGAAAGGATTTTATAATTTGACCTAAAACAAAAGAATGGTTTTAATCACGTCTGAAGAGTTGTTCATTCATAACAATTATGAATACGTAAAGAAACAAGCAGCATCAAATTTGAATAGCATACCTACGTATGTCAACTAAATCCGTCATCCTACAAAGTGCTGATGAAGTATTATTCCCGTCAATTTTGTCACAACTATAACTTAGCAGCGCAAGGTTTCTTAATTGAAAAGCCAAAGAGAAATACTGTGTAGCTATACTTTAGAATTCAAAAGGTTCAGAACTTGTATACTTTTAGATGAATAGGCAGCCAAAATTTGTAAACCTACTATTATGATGATGACAGGCTTAGAAATTCATTTACAAGTTACAGTTACAACACAAGTTTTTATAAAACTCATCAGTCATTAAACAATTTGTTTATGCACGAGAAGAATCCTGGCATTCAAAAGGATTCAACCATGAATGTGGATTACCAAAATATGTAAAAGGGTCCGGAGAAATTACCCTAGGTTTTGTTGAATAAATACAATTTATCATTTGAGGTTTTATGAAAAACTGTAAATTGTTTCCAGTAAATCTTTTGGTGAAAGTTAGGCAAGCTATCTGATTCCAATAAACGTCCAGTTTTTTAAACGAGATGCTGGCTATTAAGGCATTCTTATGAAACTAAAAACAAGTTAAAAGTAGGTTATTTCAATGTAGCTCTCTCATCTCTTGTTTCTGAAAAGTGTAAAATAAACTATGTGTACCTTTCAAAACACAGGGGCTTTCAAATCCAGAAAGAAGAAACTGGATGACCCAAATGACCATGCACAGATCTGTCCCCAATCTGTTATTTTTAGAAACCACTTATGCGTGATGGATGATAACAATGATTCAAGCTCAAAAACAAACTTTACGAATGTGCGTAAAAGATTGAGAGCAATCATTTACACGCATTTTATGACAGATGCTACTAAAGTGACCGGGTTCAATTTATCGCAAAGATATTACGCACATCCTTCTCACACCTCCATTAGCAGTTATTACCAACTTCCTCCCATACGCTATTTGATGTAAGCACTGACAGTTTGAGTGTACGAACACGCAACGTTCTCACGCATTTAACACGTTGTTTGTATATGGTAAATATATTTTTTCACTGCTCTGCAATTTGGGCCAAGGAGGTTTATCCAGCTGGCAAATAATAACTCTTGACAAACAGGAAAATGCAGGTTCCTTGTTACTGTAAATCGATGATTTAAAAATGTCCTGAAATCTAACATAGACTTGAAGGTTGAAATGCGGCATAAAACTCGAATGCTAGTGAGAAAGATAGTGAGACGCTCTATAATATAGTACAATGTAGTTATTTGTATGTATGTTAAATTTTTGCTCTTTTGTTGAAAACAATATCTCATTAATTGATGCACCATGGTTGACGTTTGTGTAGACTGTAGACTGTAGACACACTGATTGTGAGTTAAATCGACAGTATAATCCAACGGGTTATATCAAGGTTATGGACAAACGTTACTTGCCGTGATGTTGACATTCAACTTGTGGTTATAAACTTCCGAAAATCAAGCTTAGCGTTTACATGCATTGAACTTGTGCATAGGCTAAATTAATGCCAACAAACAAGATGGCCAAATTATCTCAACCACAGCGTTCTAACATTAACTTTCTTTATATATTCAATAACTTGTGAAAGGTCAACGAATCATACTCCGGGAATCAGCCAATGTGCCGGTGCCGATAAGGGCAAATGAGCAATGAAATCAATATGAAAGTGTTAGTAGGTGTAAGTACGGGTAAATAATAATAAAAAGAGGGCTTTGTTCTTAGAAAAAGTAGAAAGTCAGGGACGTTCACGTTTCTGTAGAAGGGAAAGTTGTGCACTGTGCAGTATGATTAGTTGCCGTACTATGTAACTTTTCATATTTTACGGATAAATGTTAGACACAATCACACAATAAAGTAAAAGTTGCATTTGAATGTTTTACTCTGAAGGGTGAAAGGACACAAAATATGCAAATTCAATCATACTAAATCTTATTTGCATGGAACATCCAAAGGAATAAATTGTCTATAGAATTATGCCGAACGAGGCAGAAAGTGTTTATATGTCGCCATATTGGTATTATGATGTCATTGAAGTAAACTTTAATACTTTAATTGATTCAACACAGCTTGGTTATGACGACTTGTTTCGTTTTGAACTTCTAATGTTCTAAAATATTCTTTATAAAAATAGAATATTGTTCAAAGAGAATACACAAAATTATTAACTGCATTATTTTATTTGTAGTTAACCGTTGTAACTGACTCATGTTATGTAAAATCGACTTGCCGATTCACTGTTTTACACCCACTTTTACTTCAGTGATGTCACAAACTACTGGTGAATTCGGCTACACAGGCAGAAACAAAAAGCGTTCGTTGATTGATGATGATTTTAGGGTTCAGAATATATGGCTCAGGAAGAAAAGTTTTCTAACGATGGATTTGTTGGTATTTTTCCTTGCGTCATTGGAAGGTAAAAGGTTCAAATGAATGGCTCTTATCTAACTTCTGCATCAAAAACTGACTGGCAGAAAAAAATCATAAGTATCATAATACTTAACTTTGATCATTTACTGACACAGCAAACGTTCTATGAAAATGCTTATCTACGTTCATATTATAAGTAAAAGTAGTAAGTGAATTCCCCCCGAGAGTTGTGCAATGTTTGTCTTTCATATCGACGGTGATCACAAAGAGAAAGGCGTGTCGGGATGGTCTCTTCTCATAACCACGATCTTTAGATTTTACATTTCATTTTTATTGGCCATAAGGCAATCCGTTCATACTATCAGATTTATATACGACAAAAATTTGAACAGGAGCCAAGTCATAAACGATGAGTTTGCTATTACTTTCTTACTGCAAAAATGGGGTGAAAGTTTTTTGTGTGCTATCCTTTCCTTTGCTATTCTTTATCCGCCTTAACACATAAAGGCTTTCCTCTTTTCCATTTTGCCTTCCGGCGGCTCCAAGTAAATTAATATTAGGTATGGAATACGTGTGCGTTTAACTAGATTTGTAGCCCGGTGCTGCAAGAAATGTGTATATAAAATTTCGCCATATTACTCTAAAAAGGTAAAATATTTTGGACCTTGTCAAACACTTATGAAACTATAAGAGAGGAATTGAATTATGTAATATAACAATAGCTAACAGTCTATTTGCTATGTTTTCGATATTTATCATCATCACAGAGGCAACTTGCCTTCTACTTATTCCTAGTTTGTTTTATCAGCAAACTTTCGACAAAGCTGTGCTTGTAATCTTCTCTGTGACTTCCTGAATGAAAATGAAAGCAAGTTCCACGCTTGTAACACTCAAATATGAGCTGATTTTTGTTCACAGCCAATGAGACTCTTTGAAAAACAGGTTTTTACAGGTGATCTGAATTTTTGTTTAAAATAATATATCACAGGATTAAAGTAACAAGATGATTAATTTTGATTTGGAAAAACCAAACAGGTGAATCTATGACTATGTGATTGTGATGGTGCATTAGAAAAATCCAATTTCCGTCCATATTATTGCAGGCTTCTGATAAAGAGAAAGTTGCCGAATAATAAATTGCTAAAGCCAAGGAACATTTTTATATTTTTATTAGTACATATATCTTTCATCCAGACATGCTTTTATACATTAGGATATTTTAATGCTTTCTTTCATCTAAATAGTTTTTAAATTGAAATTGAAACTTTACATTGACATTTTCTAATTTTATGATAAAATACATTCTTCGCATTCACATGACGGAAGTTCACAGTCTTCAAAATTCATAATTGTGACCTTTATATTTTGTTTTATTATTATATTGTGACCGAAATCTCGACTAAAACGGAATTTATTCGCAAGCACCTCGTCTATTTTTGGAATGGCGGTACACAAGCAGGTAAGTTTTATCACAACTTTCCAAAACCAATCCTCTTTTGACTAACTTCATTTGTACCACGTTATAGTACTACACACTACATACTAATAATATTTATAGATAGTATCACCTCGAAGCAAACATTTTTACATCTACCTCTAATAATGAAGAAACGCTCATTCTAAAATAGTTTTGTGATAATAATAAACTACATTATTTCAACAACAACATTCAAAATCTAAATTGCCTATCAACCAGCAGACACACATTCTGAACTTACGTGCCTTCCAGTTCATTGTCAATCCAGATTTGAAGTGAACGAAAGTAAGAACTTCTTCATTCATAACTTTACATATAAATAGAGGGAGTTGCTAATTAAATCCAGGAGACAACTTGCATGTTAACTAGACTGAAAAGTTTCCTAGGGGTAATGCGCGACTATGAGGAAGGAGTGAAAGGGAATAAAAACTCAGCATTTATTCATTTTCAAGAACTCCAATTATCTAAATATTCCCTCTCGTAATCATTACGAAACTATTTTAAGTGCGTTGCTTAATTTTTATTTGTACAAATAGTTAAAGATAATATGGAAATATGTAATTGGATAGAGAATCTCCGTGAGATTGCACCATCTTTCTTGATCGTCTACACGAAGTTCCTTTCTTCGTAAGGAAACCTGGGAGCCGAATTTGGATTTGGTGCCGAAGTTTCCATAAATGTAATGATTGGTGCCGATCGGAAACGATTTGTCGAGCCATGCTGGTGTGAATTGTGAAGGTGATTTCCAATTCTACCATTGTTACATGCGAAAGCAGCAGCGGCAGCCGCAGCGGCTGCTGTATTACCATTTTTCTTCAACTCTTTGATAATGTTCACTTTACACTCTTGGAAAACGTTGGAGCAACTCACGTGCCGTCCCCCAATACTTTTTATGAGACTGTCGTGGTGGTCCTATACATAAATGCATACATGTTTAAATGAATCATCGTATAATGCTTTCTATATAGTCCGAAAGGCCATTCCAGTAATGCAAAAGTAGTAAGTAAAATGTTTTGCTTACAGCTTTCCCAGTCTGACATTCAGCAAGTAGCCACGTGGTCGGTTTATACGCAACTTTTCCATTGATTAAATTCTGATTGTTTCCAACAAGATCGAAATTTTTCTCCTTTTCGGAAGGGGAGCGATTTGGAGATGGGGATTCTCGGGGTAACGTTTTTGTTGTTGTAGAACCTCGGGCTTCATTTACTCCACTTCCATTGGAGTAAAGCCCAACGGTGGGTTCGGTTTCACTACTTTTATTGTTTTTGCTATTACCCTGATTGATTGCAGAAGAATTTACGGTTCCGTTTATTTGACAATCGGAGGCTTAATTCAGAATTTAAATAATAAAAATGAATGTTAATTTGTATTATTAAAAAGAGTTAAAAGTTAAATATTCTACTCTTCCTTCTATACTATCCTACCATTATCGCATGCAAAAGTCTGGAAATTATTGTTCGTTACAGCGGCAACTTCATTGAGATCAAAATTATATTCCCCTTCTTGTCCAAATCCAATAACGCCGTTTGCGGGAGACTGCTGCACTGAATTTGTGATTTCATGTTCTGTGGTGAGACTGGTTGACTCGGTAGAATTTTTCCGGGTACGAGTAGAATCTTCTCCAGTGAGCCAGAATGTGCACATTTCTCCTTTCCCCTGGTACATATTATAATTTATAAGAAATAACTTTCAGTCCTAAAATAATACCCCATCTAAATAACTGTGTGGTGCATTCCAAAATGCAATTCAGGACGTAACTTAAAAAAATGCTCGGTATGGATTACCTTAATCGGAATAATTCCTCTTTCTTCGTAATAATAGCCACCAATTTGCTCAAGTACACTTTTGGTAACGTTTGATATATGGACTTTAAGGGCTTCGCCTGAGCTCTCCATTCTAGACGCAGTATTAACCGTGTCACCGAATAAACAGTATCTGCAATTATTAATATTATGTATTAATAATTAGCCGTATTTACCAAAACGACCAGACTAAGGAAAGCGTTTTTTAGAAATAGCTTGGCCCCCCACATGAAGGGCCCTCAATTATGATTATCATTGTATGATTTACCGGAATCCGCAAATTAAATCATTATAATTATAATAATAATGGTGAAACAAAGGCAAACCTTGGCATGGATAATCCAACAACGCCGGCAACGACGCAGCCTGTGAAACACAAGAACAAGAACAAACAAACACGTAAATACAAGCATGAGCTCGTTTAAGTAATCTCTTTTATTCCTTTTCGCTTCACTGAGAATGTGATAATACTAAAAATGTCAAAGTTCACTTTTAGAATCCTCTGTTTTCGTTCCAGAGGTATCCCATTGAAATGGCTACTTATATTTTAATAACTGAAATAATGACCATGAGTTTGAGCTTACCCGTGTGAATTCCAATTCTCAATTTGAGCCGTTCACCCGGTCGATGGGGAATCTCAAAACCTTTGATCCTCTCTAATAAATGCAGGGCCATGGAGGCAATTTCTCCAGCATGTTGATTCCCATTTCGTATTGGTAACCCACTGACCTATTAAAGGGAAAATGTATGGGATTACAGAGAATTGAGTACGAACTAAATTGTCTGCACTGGGAAGCTGGACTGAATGAACGCTACTCTCTGTCTTCCTCATTCTCCGTCTTTATCTTATTTTGATATTTTGTGACCATAGGCAAATCAATAGTAATCCGCTTTTCCTATGGTATTATATAACAATATTGTAAAAACTGCAAATTAATACTTACCACCATGTATGCGTCTCCAATTGTCTCTACTTTGTATACATCATAGTTGTGTATTATTGAGTCGAAACATGTATACAAATCGTTTAGGAGTTCAACAACCTGTAAAATTAATTGGTAATTTTAAAGCACCAATATTAATAACATATCCAATGATCCTTCGATGGTTAATGAGCAAATTCGCTATTGTACTGTGAACTAGTATTGACAGGCTGTCAAAAAAGTAACTGATGCCAAGTTCTTCATATTTGAACTTTATAATAACAATGAAATAAGATCTACATTTTTCCCGGAGAATTTATTATGATAGTATGTTTCAGAAAGATTTACTCTTTCAATACGAAAAAACAACGTTTTTGTCTTTATGAAATCATATACTACATACATATTTATACCTACATGCATACCTAGGAACAACAGAAACCCACTATTTACCCGAAAATGATACCCATGTTAGGCATTGAAAAATTACCTGAAGTGGAGTGCTCACAGCAGATAAAGCTGTGAATCCAACGATATCACTAAAATAGATTGTCACGGAGTCAAAACTCTCTGCTTCGACAGGATCACCACGTTTTAAAGCATCGGCAACGGACCTGAATAAATTGACATATATAATACTAAACGAAACCAATCGGAAATATAAATTGGCACCACCTCTTACTTTGGAAGCATTCTGTGTAGCAACGCATCAGTCTTCTTCTTTTCTTCCATGAGTTGAATAGTTCTTTCTTGCACCAGGTCTTCTAAATTACATGCATACTAAAGTACAATAGAAAAGAAAAAAACTTAATTGTAGCTATATTCTTAATCCTTAATTAAGCCTTCTGGTATACATTGATATTTAAGGGGTAAGCTTCAATATATTCTATTTTCTATTACTTGTAGACAAGTAAGTGGCAACATTGCTGTTCTGAATGTCTCCCTTCCAGAAGTTTCCTTTATGGAAAGAAAATGTTTCGCGCAAGAAATATTTAGCCAGTCTTCCAAACTTATCGATTCGCCTGATTTTTATTCAGAAATGTTGTAGCCACCCTAATACAATAAATCAGCTAAAATCTGTACTAATCTTTACAACCCTATCGAGTCCTACATCACTCGAAAACACATTTTGTACATAGTCTAAAATCTGAGTTACATTTTGTCATCTTCCGCTTGCTGTCAACCACTACGCAACTATCAAAGGTCTAAGTAATGTTTCAACTAGTGTTATGTACTTATACAAGTGTATCAAACTTAAGTCCATGTAACTTCTGTTTTAAACCGTTGATAGCAAGCGGAACATAAAGACTGAAAAATGCGCTTCAGAACGTTAATGTTGCCACAAATGAGAGCGCAAAGGCCAACGTATACCAAAATAATAGGCTAGAAATTAAATTGGTTGTCTTACCTTCTCCATTATGGACAGCATATTATCGAAGATGTTTGGTTTTCTATATTTTAAAACAAAAAATGTAAATATAACGAAGAAACACCGACGTATAAATAACATTGATTAAAGGTTGGCATTGAATAAATTTACTTACAATCCGGCCTGCATCTCCTATGTTGATCAGCCGCATGAAACAGACAATGAAAGACAATTTTATGAAACAAGGCCTTAATTCAATTAAATATCAAAGGAACTGTTTAATTTCTTAAGAAATAATGTTTTATCTTTTTTGTAGGAGAATATACTAATATGCATCTATATAACATTTCTACAAAAAATATTTCAATTTTCAGTCTATTTGACAGAAATTGAAATGACCATGTCTATCTATACATGAATTTAGGAATGGGTGCTGGTTTAAATGTGAATGTTCTCTCGAGCATTTCGGTTCTGGCCAGGCACATATTATTGGCGATTTGGAGTTCATTCATCTTACCCACATCTTACCTTGCAACTTTATGGATTGACATTCACATAAAAATAAGGAATTTATATCGTTCATTTCCTGTATAGATTTGGTAATTGTCGACCAACTTACTATTAAGTAAATATACATTAGAAGCATAGATAGATGCATAGATGCTTTGGTCATTATACCTTTAGACGAATTCGTATAAACCTAAAATCTGGCCGAAGGTCCGCATCTTCTTCCCAACACGCCTCCAAACACTTGAGAATTGTTTCACCACAATCCAAAAGCAAGATTGAAGGACGAAGAAATCCAGTTTCACTTTCAGAGGGGTCAACCAACTCGGGATTTGTCACTTTTTCAATTATTTCTGTGGATCAAACGAAAAATATTATACTTGAACTATTCCAGCCGCTTACATCCATCCACCTATTTGTTTTACTATTTGTTAAAAAACTGAAATCTAGTTGAGAATTTGTCAGCCATTATATTACTAAGCATTGCGTTCAATTACACAAGCTTTTTCCTTAATTTTTTATTAACACAAACAAGATTCGCTACGTTGGCCAAGAGGAACGGAAAGCACGTTTTATATAATGCCCAATTAAATTAGTTGGTGAAATAAATTCTTGTTTAAATGAATGGAGGAAATTTAAGACCTTCTTTATTCCTTCAAGTTTATGTTTCACAATACCCATGCAAAAGAAAATGAAAGAACAAAGTTTTCCGGTAGGTCCTAGCCTAGCCAAAGCTTTTCCTTCGATGAAAATGGCTTTAACATATTTCAGTCAGGTACATGTGCCCAGATCCTGGTACGATGTGACCTTCGAAGGGAACCTTCCCTTGTAGCAAATCGCAAGTAGAGCTTTAGCGATTTCGCAGCTAACATTCGCAACGAAATCGTTGCTAAAAGTTCGCCACGATTTTGATACGATGCAGCTACGATTCGCTAGAGAATCGTAACTAATAATTTTATAAAAAAACTGTACTGCGATTTCGTAACGAAATCGCTACGAAACAGTAATTAAAATCGTAACTACCAAAACTCATGCATTGTGTCGTGTCATCAAGTTGTGGATGCATTTCAGTTAGTTGGTGAGCAATGTAAATTGTAATAATGAAACCAATCAA
>VYYJ01002194.1:0-23223 GCA_021029165.1 Cyphoderus albinus | reverse complement strand
TCCAAGTACTTTATAACTAAGTACACAAATATATAATGTATCTAACACCCAAATTGGGTGACCCAATGTCAATTTGTGAATTTACATAAATTCTAAATCACATAAACATTTGAAGTATTAGTATTATATTATAATATAGTTACACTTAAATATAATCCATGATTGTTGTAAGAGACTTGGACCAAAAGTTAAATCTACATGCATTATTAATACTCTGCTGTCTCCTCATCAAACACATTGTTCTTAATTATTTTTTCAATAATGGAAATAATAATTTTCAAAGTGGGAAGGTCAGTCTAGAAAAACAAGGTTTAATATTTCGTCGTGAGTTTAATACCAGTCGTATAGTTTGGTATTGTTAATGCGTTAAACACCGTAAAGGTCGCCTATTTGGGAAAATTACAAATTAATATTGTTTTAATTTAAGTTTGGATAAAAAGTATTTGCTGTATATGACTTGGATGAAAGATTCATTTGGCGTAACGTCCATTCCAGATAAAAAATTTGGATATTTGGTACCGTTGGGTGTTTGGGGTTTCGATATATCAATTGGATATAAAGGTCTTGGAGATAAAAAAATTTAGACATATGAACCGAACACGGAAAATGGTGGCAATCCATCAAACCCTCTATGAGATAGTGTGGGTTTTTGCTTTTGACCGTAAAAATGACGGTTGCTGATAAGCTGTGGCTTGTCCCTTTACATCGCAATACCCAAGACCCTTGGCTACCGATTGCAAAAAAAAAACGGATTGAAATCGGTTGACATTAAGTGGGTCAAGATCAAACCCCTGACACAAAAAGTGTGAACGGAGATACGGCCGGGCGGCCATATTACTAGACGGACCAAATTCTTAACGAAAGCATAAGCTTAAATGGAATTTATAGTATTTGACCTTAATTAAGCTTAAGCCGATACGTGGAAGTGTTATTTTTACAAACAAACATGTGGCAAATGTGTAAAATCGTATTTACGTAACGTGTAAGTAGTGGTAGCCTGCAATTTCGACCATAGGTCGAAATTGCGAGGCAAAAATTTATACCCCCCTAATTTTTTTTTGAAATTGTCGGGTCAATACCCCCCACCCGAGACCCAGCGGTGGGTAAGTATGATTATATCATATGATATAATAAGCGGCTGCTAAATGTAAAGAGGATTATGCTCAACTGATCGTGATTATTGTCATCCTCTCGCATCTCATTCATAGACATGCATTTATGGCTCTGAGCTTTCTCATCCAATCATCCTTAATCCTGAACAACCTCACTCGGCTCGACTCTTCTCGCAAAAATTGCTCACAGTTAAATATTATGCATATTGATATTGATATTGTATTATGAAAGCTTAAGTAGAAAAGAATACGGGTTTTTCTCTGTTCGGGTTCTCGCTCGCCTCCTCCCACTTCACTTCTCTGATGCGACGCTGTCTCAGTCTGCTTCCACTCTTCTGCAATATTGAATTGACTTGCATGAGTGAAGTAACCACAGGAAAAATCTCAGCGTTTTCAATCACTAACTAATGGAACACGGAACAGTAGTGAAAGAAAATCAAGCGGACCAAGAAACCATGGCACTTTTGATCAAGTAGAGACAAACTGTTTCAGGCAGGGAGAAAAAACCTGATTTCGTTACTGTAAAACTGAATTCACTTCAAACTCTAAAGTTTGAGCCAACTTTATTTCATTCTATCGAACGAAACGAAAGCCAAAGCCACTATTAAATTTGTGCTTAATAGGCAAAAATCACTTTGAATGTGATGTGTTGCAATATGAACTGTACGGAGATTTGGATTCGAGTTGATGTTATTCTGATGCATTATTAATATGATCACCAGCACCATCATCATCCATCATAAAATATCATCTCACACAGCCTGAACTCAGCCCCTTTGATTTTTAGCCATTGTATTTATTAGAATTTTCGAAAATTCAGTCACTCATCCACAGGACAGAAAAGTCAGATTTTTATGCAATATTTTAATCAAGATCTATCAAATCAAGGCAGAGAAAGAAAAAGCTCGGAGCTAAATACACCCAGCTAAAATAACGTTTCTTTCGCAATGAATGCAATGCTGCCTTTTGCAGTTTCAGATCCTCCTTCATTCCGATTCACCTTTTTTGGCCAGCTGTGCTGAAACTCACCTAGCTAAGTAAACTCACTCATCGTCATCACATTCTCGCATTTTTCTTCTTATATTGACATAATGAGCATCTACAACAGAAAATAACGTAATACTATAACGTATCGAGTGAGCAAAATTTTCTCCTGCTCGTAATTATAATTAGGATGAATATGATTATGATTGCGATTATATTATCATTATCGCGAAATCATGGTGACGCCAAAGCCAAAAAGAGAACAGTAACAATTTTCCCTTCAATCAACCCGCATTCCATCTCGAAACATTTCTGTCCTTTGTCCTCGTCGCCTATATTTTTGACTCGCATGAAGAGGATCTTCACAGCAAATCTGTTATTATTTACTACTACATAACAAAACGATACGGATTCTATTGTAAAGTTTGACGTTGAGATGTCGTTGTCATTATTTTTTATTTTGGTCATCTCATCTACAAGTATGGAACAATGTGACTTTCCCCACTGAAACAATGTGGTATGTTGGATGCGATAATAATCCTGAAACGCCTACCTCAGCAAAGTCCCCAACTGACTGAGAAGGGATTAAAAAATCTTGTGTGTATTTTAAGCACGCTAGTCTGTATAAGTAATGTTAGACACATGGCATCATTCTGTTTTATCATAGAAAGTCATTATTTGCATTTCCACTTCAAGCTTATGATGAAGGGATAAAAATATTGTGGTACGAACATAACAAACGTTTCTAACTTACTTAAAGTTATTATTAATTGTACTGTATATATATACGGGTTGGTTGGGCTTGGACAGATTTTTATTTTGTTGTTTTGCTGAGTTGTTGCAACTGCAAAAGAGAAATCTTTCGCTCGTCACTCACTCACTCTCTTCTAAGTTGAACAATGTTTTTCATGAGGACGATCATCATATCATGATGGCCATGACGATGTGATGAGTTCAGTAAGGTAAAGGCACTAAGGCAAAAAAAGTCTACCCAACTTGTTTTCTACAATCTGCAATTTTTCTGCTCTGCTCTTGGGGATAAAATGAAAAGAAGCCCATCCCCAGTTCTTCATCATCAACACCGTTCGCATCTTCTCTATAATAAAAACGCATTCTTCTAGCCTGACTCTAAGACGAAGAGAGAAAAACAAGTCTTTGCTTTCTACTTTGATCTTCTTATTTTTTCTCTCGAGAGTAATAAAAAGTAGAAAAATTGTATTCTAATGTAAAGTTAAAATACTTCATTGTTGCAAATTGTTGCACACTAGCATTTAGCCGCTGCTCATTTTCTGGTTCATTCTACTGCTCTGACTCAGCCTTCTTCCTTTCAAATGTGTAACAAACACCAGCAACGTCCAACCTGTGAGCAACAAGTAAAGCTTCTAACGTTTTGTATAGTAACGGTGGGATTCTCTACAAATCTTCAAGTCCTAAGTATTTCTCACTTCATTCCGTTTCGTTCAGCTCGCTCTTTCTTCTACTTAAAGGCAAACACGTTTCATTTCATGCAGTGAAGCGAGCGACGCAAAAACAATATGCAAATTTGAATAGCCCAAACTTTAACTTTGTGTGTATGCAATCAAGTCCTTAAAGTGCTTATTTGTGTATTAAACAAATGTTCTCGTCGTCATCTCAAAATCTCTCCCCTCGCCTCTTTCGCAAACTTGTGTCCCTCTTTCGAAAAAAAAAGTTTTAATAAGTAATATTATAATGTAATATAATATAAATGCGTGGATTCAACACAACACAAGACATTTGCTATTACTATTTACTACTACTACGTAGATAGGCATATTTTGAAGAGAGAGTCGGAGTCAACCCAGAGACTCAGAGAGACGAAACTATGCAGGCAAAAAATATAATCATCACATCGCAGTGATCAGATTATATTATATTATATTGTAAATACTTTGAGCATTTAAATGGTACTATCCCATCCCAGCTCAGCAGAAGAAAAGTTGTCTGGTGAGTTTTGCTTCGTTTTTTGCTCGTCTTCTTCATCATCGTCATCTTTCTTAAACATCTTAAAATGGATACATTGTTGATGTTGACGTTGTGTACAATTTTCGCTTTGTGTTGTAATGGTGTGCAAAACCAACTTTGAAGTTTGGTTCGCCAGTTCAATCCTTTTGTTGTTGGTTTCGTAGATGCATAAACACATACATTGTGTTATTTTTCTAATACATACGCCTACCTGCGTAGGTATATGAAAAAAAGTTAGAAATGAAAATACAATGATGCGACGTAGTAGAATGAATCTATTCTGCATACATGACATGCTTGTGCAATTGGAAATGTGAGTTGAAGAAGTTGCGATGTGATGACTGTGATCATGGTGCGATGGCGATTCTAGGCCAGAGAGCGCTGGAGGGGATGAAATTCCCCATCGCATCACTCTTCTTCCACTTGATTTAACCACATCACATTGATTGAAGATTTGCGACTTTGTGACTTTTGCAGAGGAGAAAAAAATGCGGAGTGAGAGAGAGATGAGATGGGGATGATATGAAGGGAGGAGATGAAAACGGACGGATTAGCACGAAGAAAAAGAAGCGAGCAAAATAAATATGACATTACTTATGCAGGCTTGGCGAGTCAAAGCCAAAGCTGTGCTTGCCAATTACATTACAGTGCTCTGGCTACATCAGCTATATAATGAAAGGCTTATCAAACACTGTTTTATAAGTTCGACTTGGACAGTTTGATTTTGCCTTTTATTAATCTTCTTCGTCGTGTCTTCAGAGCTCATTTTAATACTGCTGTGCATCCAATCCTTTCATGATATTTTATATGTGTAGTTAATCCTCAGGCATACATTTAATATTGACATTATAGACTCAATGATGATGATGATACCCTATGATATTGAGACGATATCATGATGATACTTGATGATAATGAATGATAAGCAAGACGAGAAAAAAATGTGTGGCTATGTTATATTATAATAATGATACTATATAGTTGCGCTAACTAATTTTGTGCACGTTAAAAATGAGAAAAGCTTGAGTCAGATTGAGAAAATCAAGTTTTTCATGTAGATATAAAAGTAATTCTGCAGAAATGATTTTCAATCAGCTTGGCATCTAAGTTAATTTAATGTAGCTGCGAAAATGCCAAACCACGGAATCTTATGTTATTGTAAATGTCATAAAAGCCAGAACTGAACCGAAGTTGAAGTCGAAGTTGATTTGATGCTAATTAATTATGCGCAATATAAATTTTCACGGTCGTCTTCATTTTCCTCTTCTCGCTTGATTTGATGATTATCCATAATAGTACTGAGGTAGTAGCTTATATTAAATATTTTATATTCCGTGGTGAAAAATACAAAATAATAATTTTAAATTTTCCCTTGAAAATGCCTGTACTTGTCATGTCATAACAGTTGGCTTTGGCATGAAAAGATTTTTTTCTTCTTTGAAAAACAAGCATTTTAGAAGTTGATAGGGAGATTTGAGATCGTGATTAGAATTCCCAATTGAAAGATAATCAATCGGGTTCACTTTGAGTTTGACTTTATCTCTGACTTGAGAGACTTGACTTGTGTGATGCTGTCTTGTCTGGAGATATGTAATATGAAATAAAAATCTCCGTTGTATTTTATTTATTACTAGCGGAGAGAAAAAAATACTGGGAGAAAATTGTTTATTTTATTTCAGTTTCATTATTGAAGCACTTTATGATTTTTATTAGGTTGATGCTCAGCCTGACATTTATTACCTTGCGCTGTTACCTTGTGGCTGTGGCTCAAACTGTGAAACCACAAAAAAAATTGTTCCCAAATCCAGCAGAGAAATGGATGGAGAGCAAAGATGTTGAGTGAGAGCAAATAATTGAAAAAAGGTTGCCCAGCCTTTGAGCCTAGCCTATGTCTGTTCTATCTAAAGTGAGTTAGGTTAAGTTATTTTAAGTCTTGTCGCGTCTTGGTCTCACCTTCCCTCTATCTTGTCTTGTCTTTACAGATTTCGCATTTATGCATTTGTAAACGAACCCAAATGGGTATTGAGAGAGATTCATGCTCTGGATGCGTGCTCTTTCCTTTACTTTATCTCTGTCACTTTTTCCCCTGATTTCGCTCAGCGATAAAAAAATTCTTAATACTGATAAATGCTAATAATCTCCTTTTTTATGTAAGTAATAACAAATTAGGCTTTGCTCACTCAATTAAATACTCCAGTCACTTCACTACTACTACTACGTATCTGCGTCAAGCGTAAATGTTTTATTTATCATTTTATGTTAATATTTTCTTTGCTTTTGCTCGCTCCGTTTCAAGACGAGATGGGACGGGACAATATACTTTGCTAAGTATTTTAGGTAGTCCTTGTTTTCTTTTCAGTGTATTTTCGGATTAATTTAAATTGGAGATTCAGTTGCCTTTTCCTTTTCTTATTTACAGCAATTAGAATAATCAACATTAAAGACATCTGTACTGTATTTTAATGCATACTAAGCATTCTTCAGCGTTACAAACCAAACAACTCTTGTTTGTGTCGAGTCTAAAAAGTCAAATTCTTATCACCAAACTGCTCTGTCTGTGGTTTTGAGAAAAATTGTGTAAGCCTAAGCCTATCCATCCAAAAACCGTACGAACTTTAAACTGGCTTTCATTTTTTCTAAAGCGACGTGGATAAATTTCATTTAAAGTTTCAATTACAGTTATGGTTAGGTTAAAGCATTGATTTTGGACTTAGTGGCGTGATCATTTCTGGCCTCGGTAAATAAAATAAGACCACAAGACGACGAGATAACTCTTCATTTCAATCGACTCAACTCGAGCTCTTATTTAATTCGTAATGTTGGTAGGTATTTCTTTCATTTTCATTTCTTTCATAGGAATTCTAATCACCATGAATCATAAACAAATCATTAAATAAACAAACTAAAAAAAGATTCAATCAGTTTGGCGCTTTGGACTTGGACACGTGTTGAGCACGGCTTTTCCCAATTATTTTTGCCCTCTAAATTCCAGATAATTCGATGCAAATTATCATCGTACATGTCAGTCTCTAATTAATTTTGTAAAATAATCATGACCAGTATTTTATTGATGACTTGTGTGATTGCCTTCTAATAGAAGGCATTATTATGTTATATGAAAGTGTTTTTATCTATTTTATTTTGATTTCATGAGAATGAGACAGGTTGATTTGTTATTTTGAGAGAAGTGCGGGCAGACTAATGAAAAGAGTGATTGATTATATTTATGGTAGGTAAACAAAAAATGTCAGTTGAAAGCGGTTGAACAATTTTGTTTTGGAAGAGTAATACAAAAGATGCATTGAAAAATGGAATTTTGACTTTTGTCCTGTTGAAAAGTTTGATAAGGAGAAATGCATTACTCGGAAATTCCATGAGTTGAGTTGTATTTATGTTTGATAATTAGCCACTTCAGATTGTGCGTTTTTTATTTTTGATAAGCCAATCATTCAAAAACACTGGAGTGTTATGAAAAGAGCAAAAATTTTGCTTACCTTCACTTTTACGCTGCTCACACCCAAGCCCGTTGGTTCTGACAACATTGTTTTCGCTTCTTTGAGTATCAACTATTCGCAGAAATGGCACAAAATTGAAAAAGTAAAAAATGCAACACTTTTTTATTACGCAGAAGAGTCAGCAAATTACAATCAAAGCAAATGTCAATCAATTCACTCAACAGTTTGATCACTTTTGTATAAAAAATTCTTTTTCACTCCAATTAACGAATAAATCCTGTGTCAGAGAAAATCCCTAGATTGCAAAAAAGAAAGAGAAAAATAAGATTAGAAATAAAGTTTCACTGAAAGTGGTCCAAAGAGAAAGATTTGGTAGGAATTTTGGATGTGGATGAGTGGATGAGGATAACGATTAATAAAAGTATTTAATGATGTAATTGATATGATATGATATTGATGACAGTAATAATTGATTATATTTGTTTGCACACTCACTTTATTTGGAGGACTTAAGTCCACTCTATTTAAAAAATTGAAAAAAGTGTGGCACAAAGTCTCATGAACGCGTTCTTCTCGAATGAAGCTCTCGCCTGTAACTGAGCTCACATGACGCAGACATGCGAACGCAGATCAACGAAACGAACCACAATTCACAAAGGAACATTCACATTCTCATGGGTACATTGGTTTATTAGCTCATTTGAACTTGCTTAGTTTTAGATGGGGATTTCTTGAGCGAGAGAAAATAAAAGAGCAACGCAAGTGAAGGCGAGGTAACGTAACAGCAAAAGTAACATAACGTATGTACTTACAATCTGTTGTTGTAAAGCATTTCGTGTTATTCGCATTCGCATGGCTTCATGCCAGCCAACAGCCAAACCTAAGCCAAGAGGACAGGGAGCCACACGGCCGCAAACAAGAGAAAAACCTGTTGATATGAAATGATACGATTCTCATTCTTCGAGCGAAATGAAAGCCATCGGATAGACTCATAATAATCTTACCTGGCCACTAAGTCAACTTCATTTCATTTCTCTTCATCCTCTCGCTACTACTCTGCTTCACTTTGGCTTTAGCAAACAAAGTCTCTTTCTATTTCATCCAAATCCCATGAAATGAAACGAAACGAGTGAGTAATAAGGGGCTTACCTGAGTCCTCAGCTTTTGTAACTGAGTGAGTTGATCACATCGCAGTTTTTACCTTGGCAAATGACATGACAGTAATAATAATATTCGCAGTTGGCATTGGCGATGGCGAGTGACGTTTCTTGTTTTGTTCACTCTGATTGTATTGTAAATGAATTAACTTGGCTTCGCTCTGTAGCTCATGATATTGCCTTTTCCCTTTGTTGTGGCCGCCGCTGCTCACTCTTTTTCACTTTAACAATTTTATTGCATCTTGCTTTGTTTGTTCCATCGACTCGACTTAACGCTCCGTTGTTACGTTTTACCTTGCCAAATTGACTTCTGCTCACTGACCCACATTTCCCACATCCAAATTTTCACTCATGTTCTCGTCTCGTTAATCAATTTCCACTATCTGGTCGTTGCTTCGTTTTTTCGGTGAATTTCACAATTTTTAAGTGAAATCATGGGCGGCGACGGCTTCGGTGGCTCCACAGAGATGGACACATAATTTGTTATTTAAAATGTACATTTTTAAGTGGGAGTTTCGTGAAATGAACTGAAATAAAAAAGCAGTGCTAAAAATTGCGAAGTTTAGTATGCAAATTTTTATTTGATTTCTATATGCTTTATTGCAAAATCACTTTCCTTACAAACTTTTTTAACCCTAATGTCATAACCCTCGTCACGGTATCTTCATATGAAATCAATTTGGCGTCATGTCAGTACAGGTCAACACTCATTTTCAGATCGATCAAATACTTCATTGATAGACAGGGTTCATGGTTCACATTGAATATTAAAAGATCTGACAAATTTTAGTGCAACGAAAAAAAATGAATCTCTTACAACATCATATCGATAGCTTATCATATGCATCATTGATACCATGTATATATGTAGTAATACTGTCGGTCACTGTCCGCAAAATATTTGAGAGAACGACAGATTTTGCAATATGATAGTGCAAAAAATTCACTCTTGACGGTTTTCATCTATCCGTGGTTCGTTTCATCTTTGTAGCCACCGCCGATCCAAATGATGAATAAAACATGAAATAAAATATCCGATTTCATTGTCCTGTGTCAAAATGTAAAGTTGAACTTCTTTGTCTAAATCGGCACTCTACCTACGGGGTCCCTGCACTTTGCTGTTTACTTTCTACCTTTGTTCTCCTGGGTAATCAATGAAGGATGAAACAGAAACAGAAGAGGGAAAGAAAGGCAAAGAAAGAGAGAGTCTTCTTTGGAAAAGTCAATGAGGTGTTTATTTTGACAAAGAAAAGAATGGAGCACGCGGTCGTGGCTCGGTCATAAACATTTGTCACGGTGTACTGAAAAATTATAAACAGAGACAGAAAACACAAAGAGAGACACATGGAGGAAACACAGAAACTGAGATGATAAATGAAACGATTCCTTTTGATCTTAGATGATCTTTGGAGACAATTGAGTCGTCTGTATTACAATGATAATTATGATAGACGCTACCTCCGTTTCTTTCTTTCTTTTCTTGGTTAGACTTTGAAAGCAGGTAAAATGAAAACAATAATAATCTGAATTGCGTATAATATCAGTGCATTGTTGCTATTGTCATTTATTGTCCATGTAGACAGTGCCAATTCAGGAGCAAAACAAAACGGAAACAAAAGGAGGAAAAAGGCAGAAAAACGTTTTGTTTCCTATTTCTTTGTTTTCTCCTGTCTTTGTAGAACCAACCTTAGTCCTGAGTTTTCTTGTGTTCTCCAAATTCGTCAATTCACTTTGACTTCGATTTGTGGACCACGCTCATTTACAACCGACCGACATGCATGGGATTAAATAGGATAGAAACAAATATGAAATGAAATCGACGTTTTCTTCCTTTGTCTCATCTCACTCGCTCGCTTGCCTTGCCACCATTAACATTGCGATTTTATCATTGTTGAGTGAACAAAGGTATGATTGTTTTAGGGTCATAAACATTTCTTTGGGAATGGCGTCTCCTGCGGTGCGCCACGAAGGAACGCTGTGAAAAATATCCTTCTCGGCTCCTTTCCCAATTCGTCATGTTTGCAGAAAGGCTGAGTAGACGAGAGTGTAAAATTGCAATATAAAATAAGTAACTTTACAAACACATTTATATTGGCCATATTCTTGTTACGTATGTTCAAAACATCCTCGGACAACCAAGCGAAACCAAGTTTAATTAAATGCGATGATACCATTCACACATTATTATGTTTCATCGCATAATGTGACTTGGCCTGAGTCAAAAAGAGAAAGACTCGTAGAAGACGAAAAAACAAATTTTATGATTTATTTACAAAGATTTTCTTTCTCTTGTAATACTTTAACTCAAGGATACATCGGATGAAGACGAGTGAGAAAAACAAAGAAAAGAAAAGCTAGAAAATGAAGAAAGGCAGAGTCAAAAAAACAAACTTGAAGACGAAGGTAAACTGAAACGGGATTTTTTTCTTGTGATTACTAAAAAGACGTTTTAGAACAATCATGGCCTGGCAAGGTTCAAGTCTGGTACATGTACCTACGCTACACACACTCACACGACACTGGCGATGTTCTTGTTCAGTTGCAATTATTCTCACATTTTACACAAATCACATTTTTTAAGATTTCTATTGTAAACGGTGCGTTTACCTTATTTATCTATAATGTGGTATAACTATGGTATTACATGGGTTTGGCATGCCCATAAAAATAAAAACGGTAATAATAGTCATCTCATGAAGTAAAAAAACAAGGGAAAGGAAGCGAAGCGAAGACGATGTCGATGACGAGACGAAATCACGACTTGGTAATAAACAAGATAAGTGTGCAGCGCGGGATGGGACACGGAGTGGAATAAAACAAGCTGTAAAAAAGCATGCATGAAAAATGCAGATGTACTTTAGTTTTAATTTTACGACGAGATGCAATTCTAAATTGCGCTGCATTTTCATCATTTATTTATTTTTTAGTAGACCAAAGAGAAAAAACTATAGATGGAATTATCACAGCGTGTCTCTCTTTGTTCTGTAAATGTGAATAAGTTTCCCTTTCAGCGAATGGTTTTCTGTAAAAATGCAAAAAGTACGAAATAGGTAATTAACTGCTCGGAGTAAAAAAAAAGTAGAGTAAAGTACAAATTTCAGTTGAAAATTTGGAATGTAATGCAGTGCAATTACGTGCCATTACCTACGCTCGTTTCTTCACTTTCTCAAGAACTGTGATTTTTTTCCAAATTTTTTGTCTTCTTCGTGGAGTGATTTTGTAAAAAATACCTATCAAGAGTTATTATAATTAAATTGCACGCACTCAAACACACAGTATTTTTGACTTTCTCGGGCATTTTTTTTCTTTTCGAGTGACTCATGCAAACATGTTTGATTACGATAATGAAAATGAGAAAAGGTGAAAATTCTGAGAAATGTGAGAATCCAGCTAAACAAGCTAAAAATTACCACCCAATTATTTTTAAAGGTATTAGAACAAGGTCATGCCATGGTATGGTAGATTATATAAAATTTGTTATTGGATGCAATCTTGTCCATTATTTCGTATTACGTCTCAAATTCCAAAAAAAAAATCTTATTTTCAGCTTTACAATTTCTGATTTCGACGAAGAAATCGTTTAAGCGCGAAAGAAAGAACCGATGCTGTCTGGGGTTTTGGTTCGTGGCACCTGCAACACCAGCGTCTTATTTGATGGAACTGTGTTTTCATTTATACAGTAGACGTTGCCAGTTAATTTGCTAAATCATCATCAGCACTATGATTTTTTTTCATTTACGCTTTGCTGGTAAGAAACTTTGGGTTGGAAATTCCAGGTGATTTTCAGAATGCACGGTTGGTTGCTACACATTGTGCGCAAATAATAATTATGCAGCTTGTAATCTGGAGCGCTGGAGTGAAACCATGAGAAAAGACGAACACGCTTTTTTTGCTCTGTAATAGTTTCGATGAAAATTCTAATAATGTGAAAAACACGAATTCATTTGAACTTTACATTTTTACCATGCTGAATTTTTTATTTTAATTATAATAAATCTTAGTAGTAGTAACAATTCCAGATAATCATACCGAATGGACAATGACATTGATATCTATGATGATTGGTTGCTACCGATTATAAATCACTATGAAATAATTAGTTAATTTTTTACTTGTCTCACTAAATATATCTAAGATTTTTTTTCGAATCGCCACAAAGTGTTATTACTTTTGAGAATTGAAAGAATTAGAAAGCTTGACAATTTTTAAGTAATAAATAATATGTATTAAAATGTACCCTCCGACCGTCCAGTTTAACTATAATACCGAATTGTGTTTAACAGATTTTAATTCAATTAGATAACTAACCTCAACTTAAATTTCCGCCTGCTCCAACATTATCTTGGCGTCTCGATCAGTGTCGTCCGGTTCTTGGATTTTGCGGTCCGGGGTCTGCTTTGATAGTACTTGGTAAGCATCTTGTATCTGGATGAAAAAATCTTCTGCCTCTTTCCGTACGGTGGTTCTCATGTATTTGTCTGGATGCCATTTCTTGGACAGTTGTCTCCATCTCTGTGTTATTTGTTCCTGTGTCGCACGCGCTGGCAGCTGAAGCACCTCCAGAGCTTTCGTTTCGGCCAGCGGATCCAGTATCTTCATAAGCTCATCCCAAAATGGTCTGAAACCGTTGACCTGGTAGAACCGCCAAATGCGTCTAAGGGCGACCAAGAATTCCTCGACCAAGGGCGACTGCGAGTTATCCTTCATAGCGTCACGGAAACTAATTGGCCGACCGTATTCATTTGTAGTCTTCAGATTAAAATAGATGAAGGAGGCCCACAGTGCTAAGTAAATGGTGCCACCGGTCAATAATATTGTCACCCGTTTGCACATATTTTGTTTCTTCTTCAAGGGCTGCCTGTACTTTCGACGGCGCACGCGAAGTTGGAAGGCCGCCGCTGCCAACCAAGTACTCCACTGATACAGCGGGTGAACGTCCGTGTAACTGGGAAACGTAAAGTAGGCACCGAGAACTGCAGGCCAGATGGGACCCTCCTGTGACCCAATGTTACCCACGAGATGGACACCAACCGCGGATGCGAAGGGGATGAGCACAGAGAACCAGGTCCAGTTGAATCCACCAATGATTCCGTCATTTTCTTCTGGAATAGCCCGGAACACCAACCAGCTCAGTAAATTTCCAAAGGCGATTTCAGCACCAATCCGAAGTATGGAAATCTTCGGCTTCAGATGGTCCCCTTTTATTCGTAAAATTGTTTTATAGTCCGGTCCGAAGTTGACGTAATCAACGTATTTGGGCATTTTTAAAAAATCGATAAGTAGTCCCAAACCACCATAACCTCCAACCGTGGCCCAAGTAAAAAAAGCGTGTCTATCTCTCCCGAGGTAGAAATGGTGGAGGCCAAAAAGCCCTCCAAGGGCCCACAAAAGATAAGATACTAACACACTTTTGGCCATGTTGTTAAAAATAAAAGATAAGATGACGTGTGATAAAGAAAGAAATTGAACGAGAAGTGAGCAGAATAGAGCCACTTAGCAATGCATTTGCCATTTCATTTCATTTCATTTCATGGTTCACTCGGCTGCTCGCATTTTATGACTTTTTGTTCTCCAATTTCTTGGTACCAATGAGTCACAAGTCACAGCCACCGTTCAACAGCCTGTAGATCCACTGGATACAGTGTAGAATGCTTACTTTTGCTTTCTTGCAGAATGTGTGACTTATTAGAACTTTACCGCTATAAGTGAACATTAAACATGCTCTAATCTGACATGTAACGCATAAAGAATCAATTCCAACTGAAAATCAACCAATGCTACTCCGTCCTGGGTCCATCCTTGCTTTTCGATTTTCTTAACAATTTAATGGTTATGATCATAATGCCCTTAGATAAGAGCATTCGCGACATTTCTTTCCTATTTCATACATATAATATGCATATTATGCCATGCATCGACATAATATTTCCATCTTCATAATCTATAACCAAAGTAAAGCATTATCAATTGCTTAGCAAAGATTCACTTATGAACAATAATATCACAGTTCCCCCGAATTAGACAAGTCCAAGCTGAATTCAAGTGCATCTAAGTATAACACAAGAGCCACTGGCTTCGTCTATTTTTTGGTCACATAATTTCTTCAGTGTTGTGTACCTTCAACAAATTAATTAACTACATGCAAATAATTTGAACAATTATAACAAATAATCAGTTTCAAAAAGTTATATACAAATTAAAGCATCTCGCCTAAGAATAACGCAACGCAACAAGAACAAAAACGTTATTTTTGTTAAAAGTGTTTAATCAAAAGACTCAGTCACCATACCGCGACTTTTTCCAGCGTGTGAAAACTTTTCATACAATATCTTGAACTTTCAACCAATTTCACTGAATTATACCAAGTGAGATAAATTGGGATTTATCTTTCTCCTAATATACTTATACTTACTATTACGCTGTTTACTACCATTGAATCAAGGGAGCTACGGGAAGCGATCTTGGAAGACCAAAAAACCACCGAAAGAAACAAGTTAGTTATATGTTAGTTAACTGCAAGTTATTTTGAACCACTAAAAAGAATGGAGCCACCCCAAAAGTTTGCCAAGAAAGACCTTATAGTTTACTTGATGCCCTATCTTCAACGTGAGGAATTATTACGGTGTTCTGAGGTATGCAGGTCATGGGCGCAGGCATTAGCACTCAATTGGGACTCACTCGAGGGTCGAGGTGGCCAAACAGAGAGAGAAATATGGACAACATTCAATATCTGTGATAAAGAAAGTAACATTGAAGACATTGTCAACCTTCACCCCGCATACTTCGTCGGGAGAAGCATAACGGGGTCTTTCACCTTAGGGGATACCCCTGATCATTGGCACGAATTCGGAGAAAAGTTCGCGCTCCTGGTGCAACCTAGGACAAACTTGTTCATAACGAAAGTTTTTTACGCATTTGAAGACTACTCGGTCGACAGCTACAAAGTAGCGTACTCCTCTCTTACCGATTTTCCACATCTGAAGCATATGGAGTTTAGCTCTGGGAACTCCAACGGTCGCGGTATCTCAAACTTGAACCATATGAAAATTCAAGAATTTCTCAATTCGGTCCGTCTTCCTGAACACGGGAAGATTGCGACTCTGACAATGAGAAGGGCGAGAGAATGGGTGGCAACGGCAACAATAGAAGAAGCATGCCCGAATATCCCATCGCTGTACAGGTGGCTTGAAGACAAGTACTTCGAGCAGCTTGAAAAAATTGTGCGACCCTTCACACAAAGAGTGACAGTAGGAAAAGTATTTGAAAAGTTGGAAACGTTAGAGTTACTCGATACCGAGAGTGAGAACAAAGTGTACGATGTGTACAGAATATACCCAGCATCAGCATTACCGGCATTAAAAAATATTCACATTCCGATATGTGAAACTATGCCCGTCAACAGCTTCTTGTCCACCTTTAACTGTCTCCGAAGCGTTACATTAACGGCAATGGAAGACATAGGCAATTTATATTTAGAAACAGATTATATCATAACCTCTGTACAAGATCTCACAATTAACATGATATCTTATGGTGGCTTCGAAAACGAGGTTATGCTAAACTTCTTCCGTGCATTCCCAAACTCGAAAACATTCACGCTCCAGTGGAAGGTGTGGCCTTTCTCGCCTGGAATAAGAAATTCACTCATAGATGTGCTCGAGCAGAGGCTCTGGTATTGGCAAACTAGAATCTCGAACGATATACCATGGAGCTTCTTCTGTCCAGCTAGATGTTTTAAAAATCACGATTCAGATAAAGGCTATTTTATCACAAGCCAAATTCGCAATCCAACTGCTGGGTGTATGGGTCAATGTCCCTGTTGTGTTCAGTCTCACGCCCCAAACTTGAAGGAGCTGAGGTTAAAAGGACCCTGCAATGACCTCGGCGGTTCTGAGATGGAAGCGGTGATCAAGGATGTGCAGACGAGACCTGATACAACGACAAGCAACTAAATCAAAGTAGTCTACATTCATGTCATTCATTTCAATGTGTACTTTAATTACTTAGTAATTATTATATTTAACTGGCCCACTCAATTTGTTTTGTGTTTGAATAATATGCTAACCTCCTACTACAACGTCCAATTTACTCTCTTTTGATAACCGTTTATTTTTTTCTCCTTTTAATAATATACATTTTAACATTATAAAATAAATTGATATATGTAGTTACATAATAATAATAATAAATGTTGTAATATTTTCATTAAGTATGTCTTTATAATTAACTATTAAGTTGTGTTTAGTGGAAAATTAAGCATATTTGTGTAGAATTGTTTTCAAATGTCTAAACGTATAAAAATGTAGAAAAGTAAGTTAATGTGTTCCCAAGTAGGAAATCTCTGTATGTTAACAGTTCTCACTTTTACTCTGATAACCATCAGTAATTTGGTTGAGTAGTAAATTTAATTTGTATTTTTATCTTAATATTTCAGTGTTGAAATGAATAGAGAGAAAGAGGTTTAGGTAGCATCATGACAACCATTCACAACCGTTTGTCTCGAGACAGATTCCAATTTCTAATTATCTCAGTTTTTAGCTTTTCAACTTTTTTCTAATTAAGTAGGTAAATTTAGTCCGAAGTGCGCACACTGCGCTGCATACATATAGAACATACACTATTTTAATTCAATTCAACTAGTTAAATTATGGTCAGAATAAAAATAGTCCTTTATTAGAGTAAATAATATAAATGAATCTGGAATGGAAGAATTTAATGGAAGGTTTACGAGTAGTAGAACCATTCAAAAAAATCTTGTTGATTTTATGCACCTCCTAAATTATTCCGGTATTTCATGATATAATATTTCATTAGCTTAACTGAACAATAGTTAATTATTACTACTTATTACTATTGCTATACTATGATAATTAAACAAAAATAAAATAAAAATTACTCAAAAAGTATTCAAGTCTTTTCACGATGATTTCCTTTGTGAAACACGGTTCGTAAACTTCACTTGTCTCAGCTTGGCAGAAATACATCGAAAAATGGAAAAATTCATTTATTATTGCCTTACAACTAACTCATTGACATACATTTAATCATTTCCATGCCTGGCCCTGATTGTAATGGATGATTTACACTAAACTAACTACATTTGCATTATCTAATTTGGTGTGATGAAATAATGATTGATGTGAGCAAATACAAAAACTAACTTTAAATCGGTATAGAATATTGACAACATGAAATTACAGCTTCGTCAAGAAATTAGTCAGATTGCTTCTAAAGTATAATTATTATACACAATAGGTAATTTGCATGTAAGTAAAGTGAAAAAGCGCATGAAAAATTTAATGAAGATTCATTGACTACAAAGTCATTATTTTTATAATCTAAATTTACAACTTGTAGTGGAGCAGTTCTTTTTTCAAAGAAAATAAATTCATTGACTGGATTCCTGTGGTGCCAATAGATAACCTACCTACTTAAACAAGACTAATGTAATCAGTAACTAGCTAACTAATAATGTACCACTAGTTAATTTATGTCAGTATAAATTAAGAAGTCGATAATGATTAACTAGCCATTTGATGTAGCATTACAACGTTTCACAAACAGCAGCACCCACAAAAGTGTACGGTGTAAAGTCATAATATAAAATAAGACGAAAACGGTCTTGTCTTCATTCATTATTACAAAAAAAAATTAAAATATATCGATTCTTTAAATGGCTTCATCAAAGCTTCGTTAAATAGGATTAAATAAGTTTCCCATTCTTTTCGTCTCAAATGAATTATTGATGGTCACACAAAGATTATCATCAGCATTTACATTGTCAAGTATGCAAGTAGTTATCATATTAGCAAAAAATTATTATTAATGTACGTATAACAATTTGCAACAAGTCAGTAGCATAATTATATATAAAATTAAAACATTTAATTAATTAACTGATCCAATTCAAATCAATTAACTAATCAATCTGACTATTATCATATTGATTCAGTTGATCATTTAAGAATGTTGTTAAAATCTTATCTTACTTTTTATATTAGCTCTCGCCTCTATTTTTTACCGTTTTAACTTCCCATAGCAAACAAAAAACTTCAAAATTTACTCTACTACTTCAATCACAGAAAACAGATTGTAGCAAGAAAAGTATATTTTTAGGTAATTATATCTTTCTCTTATACTAAATGTCTTCATATTTACTTAATTTTTGTTCAAAAATCTATATTTGTGGGAGAAAAATATTTGAGCCCTTTTTCAAGTATTAAGTACTTAATTGTCACTTTTTGTGTTGTTACTAGCTAACTAAACAGCCAGAAGTCAACTTCTGTACTGTATTGCATTTTAATCACTCTCGTCATCGTAATACTTTCTATAATAAAGAAAAGTTGGTGTATAATAAGATAAGATATTTCTCTCCATCTTAATTAATACAATTAGAAACAATACAATTAAGGAGATTATTAAAGAGCTTGGGCTCTTCGAGCTTGATTCTTCTTCGCCTTCAGCCACATCTGCAGAATCGTCCTGTAGCTCACTTGGCTCAAGTAGTTCGGGAAGAAGAATTGACCCCAACTGATTCCAAATAACTGCAATCAAATAACAATGTATAAAAATGTCAGGATTCAGAATGATCTAGATGCTAAATGAGTTTAAATAATGGACGGTATAATTGAAGTTGCAGCGTGTCAAATTTACCATAACACGATGAGGAGGATAAGCAGCGGAGCGGGACTGGAGACCGATGGTCTTCAGAGCGACCTTGGCGTACTCACTGGCTGATGGGGCGGTGTAAGAGGAAATCCGGATGCGACTCATGTTCGTTGCAACGTATCCTGGAAGCAGACTCTGGACGATGATGCCCTTATCAGCGTACTCCGTCACAAGATCCCGTGTCAACTTATCCATGAAAGACTGTAATGAAATAATCAATTTTTATCACAATATTCTAGAAGCAATCGTAAAACTGTTTTTCGTTTGATTCCAAAGACACACCTTGGAAGCACCATACAAGCACATGAGTGGAGTGGCAGCGACTGCAGCAATGGAGGCGATGTTGACCACGACACCCCGGCGTCTCTCCACCATCTGTGGCATGACCACGCGCATCATCATCGTGACGGACATGATGTTACAGAAGATCATGTCTTGACACAGTTTGTCACCGTTGGGCATATCGAGGAAGTACTCTGGATAAGGATAGGCCATGCCCACATTGTTGATAAGCGTGCCCACCTCAAGACCTTCAATTTCCTTCCGGATCTGCTCGTAGATCTCCACTCCCTGTGTGAAGTCAATGGCAATAACTTTCGTCTTCACTCCGAACTCCTCCTCTGCAATTTAGTCAACGAGTATTTTTTAAAACTTTTTTATATAATATAATGCAACTGCAAGTAAAGCAAGTATAATTGCAGGCATATTTATTCTTTTAGCTTACCAATTTCACTCGCAACTTTCTTCAGTTTGTCCATCGATCTACTGATGAGGATCACATCAATGCCCAGTCTCGCCAACTGCAAGTATTCACATTCGTTATTGTTATCAGTCAAATTAAAATGATTTAACAATTATACATAAGTCGATCAGTTAATGTTTATTGCTCTGTTAATTGCAGACTCACCTCTTCGGCGTACGCCTTGCCGATTCCATCAGTGGCTCCAGTGATCACTACAAAAATGCCATAAAGAGTCGTTAATAAGACAATTGATACATGTACATTGTTTCAAACTTTTGTAATTTCTCCAGGCTCAACTTTTCTCACGTGTGTTAAAAATGACGGGAATTTAACAATGGATTGTTATAGTGTATCACATCACAGCTATCCGCCACATTCATTCCTTAATCATATTTTCACTGTGAGAAAATTTCTCACGTTTGGTACAGTATTTAACATTGTAATATCATAACAATGGACACGTTTCACGTTCCAAGAACAAAATGTCCAAATTTACCATCATTTGTTAGATATTATGTAACAACTAAGCAGTATCATTTATTTGCAACCATTACTACTAATCTCATTATAATTTTAATTCGCAATAGTTCACACTTTCTTCAGCCTCATGCAAACTTAGGATAACAATCTCAAAAAAAGTTAGCTAGTGCTGGAACAAATCCATGCAGTGGCAGGCATACAAAGCACAATAGTATAGTATGATACCATTCTAATTTTACACGCAACCAATTTGTACACTAATGTTGATTGACTCCGCTAATTATACTTTGCATGGGCTGCTAAAATAGTTCTTTCATGGTTATGATTTTAGCGATTAAAGTGAAGGTGTTTTAATTTAGATACTAATTTAAGCTGGGTTTGGGAAGTTTTCCATTTCTGTTTTCCTCTTAAAATACGTTGTATAACTACGTCATATTAGTCGTAAATCATAAACAAAATTAAGATTATTTTCCAAGTATGTCCATTAAGTTTTACCACATTTTTTCCCCTGATAAACATGTACAAGACATAATTAATTATTAATCACTCTTGAAAACCGGACCACTCGGTTCTTGTTACAGTTACAGCCTAGACCCGTGGTATTTACAGCGAGAAACCAGAACCAGGATGTAAAATACCACTTAAACAAAAACGCCATCATCACTGAATTGTAATGAAAAATAATTATTATACGCCATAGCTCATATTTAATTGTTTCATTCACTACTATTTCAATCTCAATATGTAGTGTGTAAATGAGCTATACTGTTTTCTCCATTGACACAGTGACAGTACTTAAAAGCAATACCCATGTTTATCTAAATATAATAAGGTAATTTTTTGTTTTGCATCGCTCATTTTTGCATTTTTATCCGATTTCCTCATCCTCTCGCTCAATGCGCTTCATGGTTCTGACTCTGATTAGCAGTGAATAGAAGCGTGTCAGTAAGACGAGGATATTTTCTACCAACATTTTTTTCTCACTTATTTAGTTAAGTCATAGTAATTATCATTTCCACTGTGCATGGTCATGAAAAGACTCAAAATAGCTGCAACCAAACCATGACCATAAATAACCCAATAGCACATGCGAGATGTGATATGAATATGAAGTGATGTGGCCATCTAGAAATACAAAAATCTCCATTATGTCCTAGTCTAATCAGTCTAGTCTTAGCTTGGTTTCGTAGATGAAATCCAATAAAATCAAAACTATGACGTATTATTCTACCTAAAGTATCACCTTTCTTTCCTAATTTTCCTCTTCAGCGAGTCTCATAACGACCACCTATCTTCGTCCTCATCATCATCCTCCTCAAATTTTCAGCCTCGTGCGTCTCGCCAAAGGAAAGAAACGAACCTCATTCTTACTACTCTCATCCCATCGCCCATCACTCATTCAACTCAATGCCCATCTTTGTACATTTAGCACTTATCAACATCATTGCATCTCGAACAACACTAATATCCTCAATCCTGATTTTCTTGTCGTTTTGGGTTAAAAAAGTATTTGCCAAAAATATGTACAGAGAGGCGAGATGATAACGTGAGTGCGTGATGGTTTCTGAGTTTTGTGTTCATATTTACATTATTGTTACATATAACACATAAAAAGTGACCTTTTGCGCTTGCCCATGTATTACAAATGCAATTGCAATTACAGAGATCACTTCACTTTTGGTTCATGGTTCATACTAACGACTCTGGCCGTTTTATACCACAGTGCCTAGTGACCATTGTAATATCGAACATGACACGACAAATGCACAAATAAATGTTTTTGCTTTTCAAGTAGGTATGTAGATACTTGAACAAAGGGACCGTCCACTTTTCTGGCTGCCCCACAATGCAATTTATGAGCACATACATCACACCACTGCATGATCATGAGAATCGTTTATTTTTTAGCAAAAAAATAAGTATGCTAGGCTAACCTAAGTAAGCTACTGCGATGGTGGTCACTCGCTGCTCTTGTGGTTCCTTCACCACTTCCCTTCTTCAAAGTCTCCACTTGGCCAAAATCTCAAAATTCGCCAACATAATATAACATGAACAAAGCATATGTAGCTTCGCGTCACGTCACGTCATCATTATTCTCAAATCATCATTCCGCTGCAGAGCAAACCAACGCAACACTTTTCAGTTTACTTTTTTAATTTTATTTTGTAAAAATATTTTTGGGAAAAAGACTAGTTATAGTTAGTTATATTGTCATGTAACGCAACAAAATAATGAAGACGCATGCAGGAGCGACATGACTGGCGAGTATGAGACTCTGAGATGAGATGACCGCCCTGAACAACTACATCCAATGCATCAACAATTTCAATTGCCACAATTCGTCAGAGCTGCTGCAAAATGCATCAACAGTAAAATAACGTGAACCACAGACCCCAGTCAGTCAATGCAACGTAGCCAATTTTTTGGCAAAAAGTAATATGATTAGGTACTTATGGATAACCTGTGTTCGTGCTGATATGATGTGCTTTGGTAATATAATATGTGATGTGTCCATTTTTTCAGGTACTTCACCAACAACAGTTGCAACGTTTTTGACAGGTGCAGCAATAATGGTCATTGTGTGCATCATATCATATCGCAAAAACATCACCCTAGGTATTGTAGTAAAAAAAAAAAAAAAA